>JAMKCH010031721.1:0-26447 GCA_023653785.1 Ophioderma brevispina | reverse complement strand
GCTTTTACGACAAGGAGGCTATCTGTACTTGTGGGACTAGACTTGGAGATACTTTCAGGTGATTTAGGGGTTTCAAACTCAACAACCGATTACGGCGGTTTAAACCGGTTTTAAACAATGAAAAAAACGGTTTCAACGTTCGTGAACCGGTGGTTAAGTTTGAAGCCGCTCCTTTCTGCAAATGTGAGTGCAACAGTTCGCTAAGTGCAATCGCTGCCATTTGTCAGAAAAGAAATTCCCAGCAAACCTATTATGCCAAGTCTTTTGTCAGGGGGCTCTTAAACTGCGTTCTTAATGCGACACAGTCCCTTGAAGAACCATTTCAAGACAGTAGCCTGAAGGCCCATTTCAAGATCCACTGAAACTCAAGGAAATATAAATGATCCTAAGAAAAGCTTATCATGCCATGATATCCTGATACATGGCATGGACACAGATTACCACGCGGAGCTTATTGTATTACAACCTTCTTGCACTCACACGGCGAAAGGTATTAAAGATGGGGATTCCGTGATCCACAGTCTCGTCCCCATGACTTACCTAAAAAATGTTTGAAGATGAGATTTTTATATCATCTGACCGTTAGCATTTAGTAATACAAGGTGTGCCCAATATTACGTGCAAATTCGGTAGAATCTGTAAGAAATTCGCAATTTGTATTTTCTGTCAGTTAACAGACAGAAAATAAAAAACTTAAAAAAAGCAAAAAATAAAAACAATTGCTCATAACACAAAACCGCAAGATCGGAATCAGCTCAATTTTGAGAATACGCTTTTATCAAGGTTATGTAGTGATCATGATAAAAAAGAAGGTGCTGAATTCACGAAAGCACCTTTAAAAGGTTAGACCTCAGATTTCGAAACACAATTTTTTAGGTTATTAATTAAAATGTCAACTAAACTGAATTATAGCCATCTACACATGCTGCAATCCTGAAGTTGGGTTACCCGTAATTTCAGCACAAAAATAAATAAAGAATCAAACTGATCACATTGATCACAACACAAAACCTTATGGCGTATCATAATTCGGATTCAGATTCAGATGCCTGGGGTCAAGGATTGAACAGTAACCAATGGATAACGTACACTACATCAGTGAATAGAAGCCTGTGTAGACATGAATATTTTAATGGGGTTTTACGCCCCTTAGCCTGGCATTTCTTTGCGGAAAGAATGCTTACTCGACCCACAGAAAATAATTAGGAAACCGGGTGAAAGTAGATATCATCCGCTGGGAGCATAGTCCGGGCTACCTAGACGACAACGGAAATAAAACGTGAAACTTATATTGCGTGAAGAGGCAACTGATTCGAGTGCCCTATTCGTTACCGTTGTAGGTGGATATGAGTCCGGCGGACTATAAAAACTTCTTAACCGGTGGAAAGAAGAGATATAGTCGCGGTTTGGGAGTCAATGTCATGTCCGGGCCTCATAGACGATAAAACGAAAAAGCTTGAAAAACTAATGTTGCGGTGAAGAGTCCTATTGTCCTATTCTTTGCCGTTGTAACCGGACACTTATAAGACGGCGGAAATATTAATCGGACAGGTTCAAGTTTGCCGATAGCATAAACGATATCGGCTATTACGGGGATTGTGTTGGTATAATGATTTCTCATCCTTATGGATACCATGGTTATGGAGTCATTGGCCCTATACATGGTGTAACTTACCCTCAAGTGTGTAGTGCGATAAAAAATCATGCTTTATCATGATATGATCACCTTGTTAATCGTGACTCATTGACATTATTAAACGAGTGGTTTTGTTTTTGTTTTTGTTTTTGTTTTTAATATATCTTCCAGGTGGAAAGGAGGAAGGAGAAAACGTCGCCACTACAGAGGTTGCTGAATTCTCAGATAATTTCCTGGGGATACAAGAAGCAAATGTCTATGGTGTTAAAATACCAGGTATGTAAACATAATAATAGTAACTCACGAAAATATGAAGGACCCACAAATGGCATAAAAAATATTCCGATATAATGATATGGACCGTCAATGAAATCACTCCCAGTCTTGAATGAAAGACGATGCATTTTAGAATCATCTAACATAGTTATTGCTGTATTCTATATATTATCTCATAGGAAACGGGATGGTCGAGAAGGCATGGCTGCGATAGTTTTGAAAGATTTACACATTTCTTGCACATGAAGAAGTTATACAAGTATGTGACCAAGAATCTGCCACTGTATGCTTGCCAATAAGTGATTCATTCGTATTATGCCCGAAATGCAAATAACTGGAACTTTCAAGCACAAAAAGACGGATTTGGTCAAGCAAGGCTTCGATCCAAAGATCATTACAGATGCTTTTACTTTTGGAAACAGAAAAAGAACCCTACCTTCCTCTGGATTCTGAAGTATTGCAGAAGATAGTAGTGGACGGGCTAATGGTAAAACGCCACACATGTAATATTTCTGGCAGACATTATTTCACTTAAAGAGGACATGACGAGATTTCCAGAAAGAAGCGCACCCAATTTTTCGCGAAACCTAGGTTTTTACATATGTGAGGATTGTGGAAAAACCCGACCACATGGTGGGAAATACTATTTTGAGTTTTACTATCACTGTTTACTTCTTTCTTCTTGATACACACTCAAAACATTTACGCATATTCAATCTGACAAAAAAATTAAAGACATAATTAATTTATGAATAATAAAAAAACTAACTTTTTATTTTTTTCAAAAATGTCCTGTGCGACAGTGGTGGGTTTTTTCCCAGATCACATCACCATATTTGGATGCGTACCCCCAATGTATTAGATCACATGTTGATCACACCTGAAGTGAATAAGCCGAATACGCCGTCTTATGTAATTATATATAAAATGATGATTAGTACTTTCTGTCGTGCACACAGAAAAGTCAAGCATGGGTTTCTATGGGGGGAACGATTACGATTCTAGCAGGCAATTTTCTAAACAAGGTTTGCGGTTTTTTACACCGGTTTGTCCAATAAACCTTCCAAACGTTCTCGGTTAGGTAGTCTACAACCGATCCAGTGAAATTTGAGAGAAAAATTCAATATCCTAAAAAAATTCATCCTTGTCACTTTAAAAAGAATGAGGAGATTTCCAGAAAGAAGCGACCCCCAATTTTTGTCGAACCCGGTTTTGCAATATGGAATGCTACCATGTATTAGGTCACACATGAAGTGCAATAGCCGCATACGCCGTCTTTATGAATAAGATGATGATTAGTACTTTCTGAGGCACGACAGAAAGTCAAAGCATGGTTTTCTATGGGGACGATTTGGTTGGCAGGCAAGTTCAAACAAGGATTGAGGTTGTTTCTTGTGCTATTGTTTGTCATAAAACTTCGAAACGTTCTCGGTATAGTGGTCTACGACGATCCAGTGAAAATTGAGAGAGAGAGAATTGTACCTCAACCATCTCCTCCTGTCACTTTAAAACATTGTGATTCATTCGTAAAGTATACTTTGTTTTTACTTTTCGCAAACGTAAAACCCCTAACTCTTGAAAGTTAGGTTGACTTCTGATCGGTCTTCAAATTAAGGCATGCATTTTGGGAATCATCTTAACATGGCTATTGCTGTTAAATTTAGATCCTGTCATCGGAAACGTGGAATGGCGTTTTTTTTTTACAAAACATGTCTGCCTACAGGTTTTTTGAAAGAAAAAACCTACTGTGTGTGAACAAAATATGCCAATGTATACTGCCCAAATTATTAGCATTATGCCCGAAATGCATAGACCTAGAACTTTGAAGCACAGGAAGACAGATATGGTCAAGCAAGGATTAGACCAAATATCGTCTGACGTTAGGGAGATATCTGTACTTCCTGGAAGCAGAAAAACATACTGAATTCACTGGCTTACATAAAATAGATGTGATATTGCAGAAAAAATAATGGCGTATGGCTAAAATTGTTGACGTTACACTTACAAATGACTTCACACATTAAAGAATAATAATAAGTGTGCCGAATTTTAAAAAGAAGTATGGCATTTGTTTGAGGGGGCATTCTTATTAATAGTTTTGGTAAATGTTATCAGGTTTTGGGCCCGACGATAAGCAATTATCAAAAAGTGTAGTACTTCTTTAATTTTTAAAGGTGGCAAGGATAAAAGGGTCATTAGTAGGTACCGTCCAATACCATTTTAAAATATTGATTTAAAGATAGGTTCAAAGGCTATTGCACAAAGTCTCGAAAATGTCTCCTGATATATTGTAACACACACGCGGCCTTTGTCAGTGATCGTTACAAAGTGAGCAGTGGGAACTCTCGCCGATTAATTTTATTTTACGACAGATTTTACTTAATATTTATTAGATAACGTTTGTTATATTGATCATCATGACAATCAAATAAATATTTGAAACTATTGGTACTCTAGGTTGGTAAATGAGTAGAAAATAATATTCTCCTAGAGGCATCCAAATGGAAGGCTGGAGCTTTCAACACTCTAGCGAATGGCTTCTTGATGATGGTATGCCACTAGGAGTTTGTCGAAAGCTCAAGCTTTCCCAATTTGGATGCCTCTAGGAGAAGATTATTTCTCTCAATCAAATATAAAATTGTTTCATTTAATAATAACATTCAAAGTGTGTAATGAATGGAGAATTTCAAAACAGGGTAAAAATGAGGTATAAGGACAGGGTGATCCACTGAGTTGATACTTTAGCTTTGGCTAAGAAGATTTTTAATTATTAAACTTAGCGTAATGATAATATTTAGGGGTATTAGAGATCAAATTAATGGATTCTGATGACTTACCTGCTTTGTGAACAAAAAGGATTCTGTAGTTGTTGCATTTTGTATTTAGAAAAAAATACTCTTGCTCTTCATTAAAATATTGAAAGTGTATAATAATAGAAGCATGTTGGTTAGGTAAGGGTAGAAAATTCCAAGGCCAAGTCGCTCCCCATTATGATGTGGACAAATAGAGTCAGGTTTTTTACAATTAATATGATGATAAATTAGCCATGTTTTCAATATTTGATTATGAAATAATGTTTATTAAGCAAAACGTTGCATTGTGGAAAAAAAAATGGGATGCAACTGCAATTGAAGAATAGTAATGGTTCAAAAAGCAAATTCATATTTTTTTGTATTTGTCTGACTTTTGGCTTACACATCTTTCATGGAAAAAAATCCAATTTTCCCTTAGTTAATTTAGTGTGGGTCTCCTATCCTAGGACACAACCCTCTTGTCCCCCAACGGGAGTGTCAGTAAAAAAATGAAACAAGTATATGATATTTTTCCCTGTTTAAGTATTTACATATTCATATTCGTTTATGTCACATTCGGAAAACTGAATTCAAAATAAGTTGAGATGTGCTTGCCAATATACCTGATGAATAATTTAATTTGATAAAAGGACTTATGAATTGCTTATTTCACCCGCAAAGAAACAACTATAAACCTTAGATGATTGCATATAGATTTATCTTTATTCTTTCAACAAACGAATGGTTTTACAGAATACATAAATTGACAGCCACCAAGTGTAAACAGATCATTTTTTTTCGAGTGCGAAGGTGGTTAAACGTGTGGGAGGGGATACGTTTTAATGTTCAGGATGTATTGATCAAACGTGATCACAAGTCAATTTTTTTTATCAATAATTATTAGTATATATTCATGATAGAAGTGTCATTGGAGAATGCGAAATCTACATCGATTGACTGCCTAAATCTTTCGCTACGAATTCTAAACAATTTTGTTTGCAGGTATAACTACTAAGTAGCTTGGAGGAGGGAGATCATTGGTAGCAACGAAAGAACGAGTTTCACAATAGGAACTCGGCTTAGTGCGCACGTATCGTCGGAATTGCTTTTCTGTATGTGATGCAATTTGTATTGTCTGTAGTGATTGTATGAATTTTTTGTGATAAAAATACAAGGCCGCCCTGTTTTTACAGGTTCTGGCATAAGACCAAACACATTTTAATACAAAATAAACGCACTCTAGCCTCATACTATAGTCGTTATAGCCATCAAGAAAATACCCAACCGTCTATCACTAAAAATATTCCCCCGGATCAGTTGTGCTCCTGCGCCGAAATAACCTGTCCTATTCCGAAACCCCTTGGGATCTTCTGTCAGATGACCCTTTGCGTACTGCAGGGTATCTGTCCGCACAGCCCGGTGTTTCGGCATTATTCATGCCGAAAATGCGGGCTACCTCATTACCCTGCCGAACGGCAGGGTGTCTTGCCGAAACAATGGGTTATCCCAGAGTTTCGGCACAGGGGATCCTTATTACATACAAACAGCGTGCGGTTGGTTGGATGGTAATAAGTTTCTTATGCAATGTGGCTGTACTGACACAGGATGACACGAAATAGTGTTCAGTTGACCAGCTCGTACGACAATCTAAGATTAGCTTTAAACTATAATTTTAGAGCCCGTTCATTATTTACAAGGGAGGGGGCGGAAAAAAGAAAGATGTTTTGAAAATTGCATAACCCCCATGTAAAGTTAATAATAGGGCCCTATTGCATAGAACCCATACACCTGCACCCATCGGGCCATCCCACCACACAATTAGGTACCAATCATATGATTTACTGCTGATATGGCAGATATTTGCTTTGCATGGTTAACTGAATAATAAATTTAAAACCTGACCCCCCCCCCATCAGAAAAACAAACAACATTGGGATTAGACCCTGTTGATTTTCTACTTGACAATAAGGGGTTATGTGATTTAATACTCACGCCCCGCCCCTAATACCAAACCCTTACCAAATTCCCAACCCTAATCGTACCTAGGTCCTATAGGCCTATAACTCCACCGAAACCTAACCCGTTTTGGCAAACCGCCTAATTAATAAAGGGGGCCTTACAATGGAGCCATATGTAATCAATGCATATAACGTATAATTTGTATTTGCCGAATTCGGCTCCTTGCTAAACGAGGGGTCTTCATGGGGTCTATGAGGGTGCTTTTGGCGTTACAAGATAGTAGGCTATTTAGGTCTACTATTACATGCTGCTTGTTCCTTAAAATGCCAAAAAGCCTGATTTTAAGAGTTCATGGTATACTATAGAATTTTGACCATAGAAAAAAAATCACGAAAAATGCGTAACACGTGCTATACACATCACACAGCAGTTTATTTTCACTTCCCCTTTCCTCTGCCGAATGCCCTGGTACTTCGGCAGTTCTGCGAGGAGGGAACTTCGGCACCCGGGTTATTTCGGCACAACAGTGCCTGAGGAAAGGAAAGTCATTATGTTAGGACGCAAACGGGAAATGTTGCAAAAGGGTAAGATCATATAAAGGGTGTATATTAAGTTATAGGGCAACGTATGGTCCAGTGAGTCCAGTTGATGGAGCATCGCCCCGCACTCTTAAAGGTCAGGTTCGGTAGTTGGAAGATCAAATTTTGAAAAAGACATGATGAGATAAAAAACATGACTTGAATAGAAAATTTGTACTTTATATGTTTGGTATAAAACGAAATGATTGGTTTCGCTTCACGCGTTTTTTGAAGAAATACCCAATTACATAAGACATAAGCCAACCTTTCCATTCCAAGTTTTGGATGTTGTTGCTCCGGGTTGACGCATAAAAATTGCAACCCTAAAACAGCTTTTAACAAAAACACAGCAGTGAATTCCATGGTTGGATACTGAAATTGGGAAAGTTTCTTTCACAAATAATGTTGAAAAAATCACGACGACGATAGCAAACTGCGTAGCTCTGGCGCTGAGAAAACTACAATTGTAAAAAAAGCTCTTTAATACATTCTAATGGTTATTACCAAGTGCTGCTACGGCGTGGCACGAACAAACTTTCTTCGTAACAATTACAAATGGAAGATCGCCGATCATACTCCATTAATGACTGGTGACGTAACATTTTGTGATACAACTTGGGAAGATTTCGGAAATTCTGCAATGTGTGTTCATGGCGTTCGAGAGACTTCGTAGACCAGGTGGTCCAAATTATATGCGCACTGATAATGGGAAAATCCGATATGGTCTCGGCTATTGGAAGTGAAAACAGAATTAAATCAGACTTTTCGTTGGTGAATGTTGCTGTCGTTTTTGTGTTAGTAAAGTTGCGTCAGAGTCAATCCAGAACTGGGGGTTGAAAAAGTACCCCTAAATAATCGTAGATTAATGTGACTAGTGAGATACTAGTGAGATGTACTATTTGTGTCCGGGTCACTTGGTATCTGAACACCAATGTATCATCTATGCAAGGGGACATGAAGTTTACTTGCTTGATATGAAAATATGCATGGATATTTTCCGACAGTGGAACCCAAATTGGAATGGGAAATGCAATGGGGTATTGCTGCTGGTTCCATAATTATATGCGCGGAAGTGTTTTTGACTCCAGACGGATCAGTTTGCGGCGCGGTAAGCATGGTTGATTGACACGTACAATGTACACACAAAGATTTGTGCATTCGTTGTGTGTATACTGCAACGCGGTTCATTTAACTTATGGTCAGTCAGCCGTGGCTTAATCGAGGGTCTTATTAACAGACGAGAGTCTATGGTATTGGATATAGGCCCTTATAGGATGTACTACACATGCGCGACTTGCCGTCGGTGACTAGCATCAGGTGACTAGAATCTTTTATTACAGGCTTCAATTAGAGTAAAGTTCTTTTGTGGTTGGATCACTACACAATTGTGAATGCAAGAATATAATGTAGGGTCGTAATGTGGTCCTAATCCTTACAGCCCCAACAAAGACACAGTATGAGGGAAAAGACAAAATTATTGTGCGGAATATGGAGAAACCCCCTTTTAATTTCTATATGAGCGATTATCTTTTCTTCAATCTTACATATCTAATTTTCAGCATCATAATAAAAAATACATAGATTCAAACATGTATTCCACCAATTGTTAGGTGCAACTAGAATGCGCCACTATCGAATCAAGGGGAGTGGCCTGTTCATTTCTACTAAAAACTATGGAAAATCAATCAATTTGGAATATCATAGCTTCCAATGCAGTGCTCTGTCCTCAAAATTTGTCTTTTGTGTGCTTGTAAGGATAGGGACACGACAGGCCACGCTACATTCATTGCATGCAAAAATGGTGTAGTAAACGTGGTAATGCCATTAGAGAATGGACCAAATTTTTTACTTAATTGTAATTCTCTAAGTAACCCAATCTGCTATCCTTCGAATTTTTTCAAAACATTAGGAAAAAAAAGAACATTTCAAGGTTATTTAGTGTCCAAACATGTAAATTTTACTGATTGTGATTTTGATAAAAAGCTCATGTTTCCAGGGTTGAATTTCTTATTGCATCACTTCTATCATCTTGGAATAGACGGTTAGCATTTGCCCTACGTAATTGCGTTATTTCTCAAAAACAATTTGTGAATCAATTGCTTTTGCTACCAACCCGGAAAATGATTCCTCTTTGCATTCCACGTATAATAGTTTGATTTTATCATGTCATTTTCAACTAATGATCCTCCAACTAATCGGGGAACACCCTGCATGGCAGGGATGCAAGGTTGCTTGGGAAGTGAGCTTTTTAGAGAGACACATAAGAGAGCGAGCATGGAAAGAAAAAAATTGAAAGAGGAAAAAGCACATACAGATGGGGGATCGTATAGACTGGGTGCTTCCCTGTCAATCGAATTCTGTGTGCAGAAAAAGATCTCGCCGACAAGCCAATGTAACAAAGTGTTTTGAGTAACAAAAAAAGTGTTGATGATACTTCCCCATTCAGAATTAATTTCCTCTTACTTTAATGAAAAACAAAAGATGACAAACATTGATGCAAGGTGAAGCCTTTTATATCTAATTATTGCAGCATAATTCATAGACAATTTACTTATTAATCATTGGTATCGTTAGGGTTACTAAATGCAAGGTTGGCCAGGGTAAATGATCCCAAACATGGCAATTCAGATGAATAATACCTGTGACGGTTTGGAACTTTATTAAGCTTATTCATTTAAAGCAATATTAGCACATTTTTTGAAGAGCGCCCCCAATTTCAAAATTCGATTATTTTTGCACAGTTACGTTGGTAATTGTCTAGCAAACTAAACCTGCGAACGAGATGATAAAAATGCGTATTTATCACAAAATAAAGCGATTTTGTAAGTGGAATTGGGATTCCCAGATTGGGACTAAAACGCAGAAGCTGGAAATGCTACATTATGTCCGTCCATGTTCAAATAGCACCTCGGAGGAAAATAACCTCTTAACTTGGCTTGCCTGATGAACTATTATCCAACTAATGGATTAGCGTAGACCCGTACATGGCGTTATTTTTCCCTTCCCGGCTAATTCACATTGGAAGGCCGTTTCCACAGCCGTTGTATATATCGGGGATCCCCCTATAATAATTATTTCTAGTACAAACTTCCTAACTTCCTTCGTTTGTTACACAATAGCCATTTTTTCGAGCCTAAACATTCACAGGTATAGTTTACTAGCCAGGTTACCAATGCAACTCGTGTAAAAACATCACCAAATTTTTGAAAATTGTGGGCGCTTCTTCAAAAAATGTGCTAAATTGACTTTAATTAAACGTAGGTGTTTAAAAGTTTATACAAGCTGGTAAAATATGAGATGAGATTCCATACAAGGTTCTAAGTGCTTGTGGTCTTTTCGAAATATGGAGCCCCCAAACAAATAATTACTGAAGTGCGATCTTTGCTCAAATTTACTCTTTGTAAACAATTATATATCATTTTAAGCTAAACAGACTGTAAAGTACAAAGTACTATCTCACCAAACCCAAAAGTCAGAACCTTTAATTTTCAACTCATGCATGAAACGTACAACACAACACCACTTCCCAACAACTTCCACGAATTGTTTCTTACGCTTTTTACTGCGTGCATTCCATATGTACTGTATTTTCCGATGGTCGATATTAACAACACTTATCAAATAAATAACATCAGTTAAAGCTCACTATGTTTTTCATTAAAGGGATTAGCACGATAATGCGTGAGAATCGAAAAAAGTGAAATGCATTTTTTAAACTTATAAATCGGGGATAGTGTGTACAATTCCAATAATCACTGTTTTTAAATGTAGAAACAAACCACCAAATAGTGAAAAAAATAAGTATAATTTGAGGAAATTTGGCATAGATTCACCAGCAATCGACAGTACAGCGACGACTTCCCCAACCTCAACATCTGCACTATAAACAGCTGATGGTGGTTTACACCCCATTAAGAATAAACAGATCACTATGTGTTGTATTTGAGGTCAAAATGTATTGATCATGGTGAACAATATCACGCTTAAATCTGTGCTATCACCGGGAAAGACTTTTTTTGATCTCAAGTCGAAATTTTTATGATCGCACGTACTATAAATACAGAATCAGATAAAAGTTACTACTGCCTTGTCTTTAAAACCGATTTCAAGAAGCCAACCACTTTCAGGTTATGTTTCCGCTTATTCCATGCCAGAAAAAATGTAACAATATAAATTTTGATGATTTTTTCGATGTTCGGATTAGCAAAATCGCTGCTACTCCCTTTAAAAAATGAGTGTTTTTCATTTTTACCATTCATTATACAATTTGCCCTTTTTAGGTTTTATCTGTGTTTACGCTACACTTTTTTTTGAAATGTCGTGTTCTGAAAAATGTCGTTTCGCGTCAATTTAACGCTTGATGTGAAAATGCTTTTTATAATTTTTTTTATTTTGCTCATTTTAAACTGTAGCCCCCCCATGCTGTGATGGTTGAAACGGTAACTGTTTGACAAAACACGCTCATAACCCCAATGGACAAAATGAAGTAGATATCTCTATAAATCCCTTATCAAAATTTATACAGTTCTTATGAAACTGTTGGGGGAAAAATGCGTTGCATAAGTATAAAGTGAAAAAAAACGCTCGCGCGCGTACGAACGCACGCCACAATACATCATGTGAAATCGTAGAGAGGGCCGTTACATCATTAATTGGCATGGAAGAAGAAACATAATATACAAGAAGACACATGTTAGCCATGAAGGTACCACTCCCCACGAGGATTTGGATTCCCTGCCACTCGTACTATCTGAGAAAAAACATTGTGATGAGAAAAGAATGCCGGAGGAATAAGAAATGTAAAGACATTTATAGGGGAAACGTAAAATATTTCCAAAAATTCAATACCCCATTTACTTTTAAAAAGTCAGATATGTTGGAACAACTTTGTCACCCTCTGAATTTGAAGAACAAGTTCAAGTTTGCTTGAGTGAAATCTATTCTCTATTTTTACTGATGATGTTCTACAATTCACTGAGGTTGTTTGTATTAGTGATGTTTGTTTTGGGTTTTTCTTCCAGGAAGTCAAGAATGGTGTTTGCCATTTATGGTGTTACTATGTTAATTTTTAATCGATATACATGTATATCTTTTTCATTTTTTTAAAATTTATACTTGTCTTTGTTGGTCTTTGATTGGGATAGAGAGAAGCGAATAAATGACTACAAATTAAGAAAAGGGGGAAATAATAGACAAGACCTAAAGCAGGAAAGAGTCAAATCCATAAAATAGAGGTGGAGATAAAAAGTTGAGAAAGCGAGAAAGACAGAGACGGGTGAGAATACAACAAAAACAAGATTCAGGTTGCCAATTTTCCCAAAATTAACCATTACTGCTACGTAATTGAAAATATAAGAAACAAAACTAATCTATTAAATGAAATGTTCTTATATTCCGGCCCATAACCTTATGAAATCAGGGAAGATTTAAAAGATCTGATGTTGGTTTCAATAAAATTCGCGATAGTGAGAGAAACTAATTGCGCGAAAACGGTTGAAGGTTTTCCGCTCTGATAGTTTTAAAACCGGGTTCGTTATGTGTTAAAGTTGGATGATATTCAGCGATGTTGATTTGGGGTGTGATGCCAGAGTGGATCAACCCAGTGTTGTGTGTTAATAGATAGGGGTGGTTGTAGTTCCATACAAGGGCAGGTTCCTCCCGTCAGTAATAGGTTTCTTGCTCCACCAGCCGCCAGGATTACGACGTAATATGTATCGACGACATTCATCATAGACAAAAATCAACAAAATACAAGGTTTATGGCAGTGAACCCCCACCCAATTCTGAAAAGAGAGGAGGGAAAACGGAGAAAATTATAAGACGTAGGACAAAGCCATCTGATACGAAGTCGAATCACAAGATTGTAACATCTAGATTTTACAACTTACAAAAAAAGCAAGTTAAACTTTGCAAGATCCCCCTGGCCGGCGCAAAATCTGCATATTTATTAACTCATTAACATACCCCAATTTTTAAATTGTATGACCAGGAATGTAATAAGGTCGAGAAAATCTTCAACCTACTTCCTCACCAAGTTTACAAAATTATGTCTTATGAAAATAAGATATTGGCAGTTTGAGTTTTGGCCCAATTAAAGAAAATAGAGGGTCTTGGGGTGAGAGTTTGGTCAAATTTAAATAAATAGGGTCTTTGTGGGACAGCACTGCTCAAAATGGGAGTCTTAACAGCGTTACATGCCGGTCACCTCCAAGATGGGAGTGTTCCCCTGATTATTACTCATGCAAAATGCGAAAAGTACCACTCTCTATATAGGGGAATGAAGGGATCACCCTAAGGTCAGTTCAGTTCACATTTTTTAGGCAAATTACATGCAAAACTCTTATTCAAGATATTTTGAAAAAGACTGCCATAAAGAGAAGCAAAAAAGGACAAGCTATCGTATATCTTTCATACCATTGGTTTGGTTGCCGGCCTGACCATAAAATATTTTAGAGGTTAAGGTCGGAATATATTTTTAGCTTGCGTGAATTGGCAACCAAATCAATGCACTCGCGCTCAGTTGCGCGAATAATGGCACAAAAGCCCGTATGGGCGCAGTGGCGTAGCCAAGCTTTTTTTTCAGGGGGGGGGGCAAGGGGGGGGCACAGTATTTTCAGGGGGGCAAGCATATAGTAAAATGGTTAGTATAGTATATGGCTATGTAAATCACTAATTTTTCAGGGCGGGAAAGGATGGGGGGGCAAGATTTCCAACCAGGGGGGGCAGCTGCCCCCATGCCCCCCTCTGGCTACGCCAATGATGGGGCGATCGCGATTATGAGTCTGGTCAAACAGACGCAAGTGCATTGATTTTTTTTTGCAATGCACGGAGGAAGCTAAAAAATTATGCAGCCATAACCTAATTCATAAACGTTATACAGCAGACACTTTTACGAGGAAAACTGAATCGGCATGAAATCCAATTTCTTAAAATCCTTGGGATTATATTTTAAATCTAGCGATTGTTAGCGGGACAAAACTTTTTTCATGGATTAAAATTAATAAGTCTGTAAAACACTTTTAAAATAAGTCCTTAAGATTTACAAAACAAATCTAAAATGACTTAAATAAAAAATAAGCAAATGAGAGACTTATGTTTAAGTCTAAAAGATTTTCAAATCCAAAAAGTTTTGTCCCGCTTACAAGTCTTCTTAGATTTAAAAAACAAATCAACGGGATTTTAGAGAGAAACAGTAATGTGTCAAACGAAAAAAGGACAACACACCCGCCCCTAAAAATCAATCATATCAAACGCGCGCGGAACGCTCTAAGCACTACGCGTACGTTATCAACATACGCCACCGTGCAATGACAAATATCAAGGCATGATTTTGTTCCAATTCATATTTCCTCTTTCATAATAAACGTTAATGAAGTGGTTCATTGGTTTTTTTTTTTTTAAACGATTTGCATTGCCCCAAAACATACGTTCAAACCTGCACACCTGCACCAACTTATTTTGAATTGATACTTTGGCACTGCGTTGAGTTTACTGATTATCCTGAATTATCGCAAAGCAGATGGTAAGTTCAACTAGTACTGGAGGGGGGGGTGGAGTTGGGGGGTACATGTTAAGACCTCTCAAGTCATCGCGAGTGTTTTATCTGTGTTTACGCTACACATTTTTGAAAATGTCGTTTTGGAAAAATGTCGTTCGCGTCAATTTAACGCTGATTCCAATGCTTTTTATATTTATTTTATTTTGCTCAGGTTTAAAAATAGTAGCCCCCCCCATCTGTGATGGTTAAACGGAAACTGTTGGACAACAACAAGCCCATAACCACAAATGAGAACAATGAAGGTAGATATCCTTTATATCATTACCTATCAACATTTATTCAGTTCGTATGAAACTGTTGGGGAAATGCGTGCATACGTATAAGTGAAAAAACGCTCGCGCGCGGTTACGCACGCACGCACAAAACTCATTGTGAAATCTTAGAGAGGGCCGTAAACATCCTAATTCTGCAGGAAGAAACATAATTATACAAGTACCCATGATAGCCATGAAGGTACACTACGAGATTTGTGAAATTCCCTGCCCATGTATGACTTTGTAGAAAAACTTGTGATAGAAAGAATGCTGAGCGAATAAGAGAATGTACAGACATTTATAGCGGGGGAACGTAAAATATTCAAAAAGTCTAATACACCATTTACTTTAACAAGTAGATATGTTGAACCACTTTTAACCCTGCAATTTAAGACAAGTTCAAGTTAATTGCTGCGTGAAATTATCTCTATTTTTACGATGAGTTCTACAATTCCATTGATTTGCTTTGATTTTAGTGATGTTGTTTTGGGTTTTCTTCCCAGGAAGTGCCAAACTCAATGGTGTTTGCCAAATTATGGTGTACTCTGTTAAGTTGTTAATCGATATACATGTATATCTTTTTTCATTTTTTTAAAATTTATCCTTGTCTTGTTGGTCTTGATTTTGATAGAGAGGAAAGCGAATATAATGACTACAAAATTAAAGAAAAGGAGGAAAACTAATAGAAAGACCAAAGCAGAAAGAGGCAAATCCACATAATCTAAAGGAGATAAAAACGCTGAGGAAAGCGAAAGACAGAGATGGGGTGAGAATCCAACAAAAAGATTACAGGTTGCCAAATTTTCCCAAATAAATACTTGCTAAGTAAATTGGAAAAATATTTTTTTTTTTTAAAACTAATTATTAATGAAATGGTTTCTGATATTGCGGCCCATAAACCTTATGAATCAGACATTTTGACAAGATCTGATGATTGGTTCATTAAAATTCGCGATTATGTGAGAGAAACTATATGCGCAACGGTTGAGGTTCGATTAGGATAGTTAAAACGGCGTTCGTATGTTGTTAAAGGTGGATTGATATTCATCCGATGTGATTTGGGGTGTTATGCAGAGTGATCAACCCCGTGTTGTGTGTAATAGATCGGGGTGGTGTAGTTCCATACAAGGGCAGGTTCCTCCGTCAGTAATGAGGTTTCTTGCTCCACCAGCCGCAGGATTACGACGTAAAGAGTGTATCGACGACAGTCATCATAGACAAAAATCCACACACTAAAAGGGATGGCAGTGAAACCTACACCCAATCTGAAAGAGAGGACGGAGATAAATATCAAGACGTAGGACAACGCCCTCTGTACGAAGTCGATCACAAGATTGTAAAATCTAGATTTACAACTACAAAAAAATGCAAGTTAAAACTGCAGGAATCCCCTGGCCGGAAGCAAAATCTGCATAGTAGTAATCATACATCCCAATTTTCATATTGTTATGCCCAGAATGTAATAGGTCGAAGAAATCTCAACTACTTCCTTCCACAAGTTACAAAAAGAGAAGTCGTATGAAATCCAGAGATTGGCAGTTCGTTTTGGCCAATTAAGAAATAGAGGGTCTTTGGGTGAGGTTTGGTAAAATTTAAATTAATATAGCGGTCTTTGGGTGACAAGCAATGCTCAAATGGGAGTCTTAACAGACGTTTACATGCGCGTCACCTCAAAGGGAGTTGTCCCTCCGATTATTACCTCATGAAAAAATTGGAAAAATTAAACTCCTATATAGGGAATGAAGTGATCCCATAAGGGTTCAGTTCACATTTTTAGCAATACAGCAAACTCTTCATTCAAGATATTTGAAAATACTGCATTCAAGAGAAGCAAAAACGGACAATGCTATTCGTAATCGTTCAACCATTGGTTTTATGGTGGCCGCCTGGACAAAAAATATTAAGGTTAATGTCGGAATATTTTTAGTCTTTGGAGGCATGGCAAAATCAAATCAAAGGCACTCGCGCTCAGTTTTTGACGACGAATAATGGGCACAAGCCCCGTATGGGGCGCAAGTGGCCGTTAGCAAGCTTTTTTTTCAGGGGGGGGGGGCAAAGGGGGGGGCACACACATTTTCACGGGGGCAAGCATATAGTAAAATTTAGATAGTATATGGCCATGTAAATCACTAATGGTTTCAGTGGGGGCAAGAGGGGGGGCAAGATTTCCACAGGGGGGCAGGCTGCCCCCCCTGCCCCCCCTTGCTACGCCACTGATGGGGCGAATGCGATTATGAGTCTGGTCAAACGGACGCAAGTGCATGATTTTTTGCCAATGCACGAGAAACTAAAACATATGAGCCATTACCCTAGATTCAATAAACGTTATTACAGCAGACACGTTTACGAGAAACAAACTGAATACGGGACATGAAATCCAATTATAAAATCCTTGGATTATGTTTAAATCTAAGAAGATTAGCGGGACAAAACTTTTTATGGATTTTTAAAATTAATAAGTCTGTAAAAACACCTTTATTAAAATAAGTCCTAAGATTTACAAACAAATCTAAAATGATTAAAATAAACATAAGCAAATGTAGGAGGAGACTTATGTTTAAGTCTTAAAAGACTTATTTTCAAATCCAAAAAGTTGGTCCCGATAAACAAGTCTTCTAGATTAAAAAAAACCAAGGATTAGAGAGAATACGTAAGGTTTCAAACGAAAAAAATGCACACACCCGCCCATACAGCAATCAATCCAACGTCGCGCGTAACGCTCTAAGCATCCGCGTACGATTATCAACATACGCACGGGCTAATGACACAAGGATCAATGCATGATTTTGTCCAATCATATTTCATCTTTCATAATAAAGTTTATGATTGTTTCATTGGTTTTTTTAAACGATTGGACAATGCCCAAAAACAATACGTCCAAACCATGCACACCTTTCACCCAACTGATTTTGAAATTCACCTTTGGCACTGCGTGGGTTTACTTGATATCCGGAATTATCTGCACAAAGCAGATGGTAATTCAATCTTACCTGAGGGGGTACATGGTACATGTTAAAGACCATCTCAAGTCCTGGAGTGTAGGACAAAGTAGCCGCAAGGGCGGTCTCAAAGATTTAAACCTGTATTCAGCACCCACTGCTACAAAATAGAATCGATAGAAGATATTAGTAAAATAATGACTCCAGGGATCATGGAACTTTCCGGTTTTTTTTTGTGTTTGAGATTGCTCATTTTGTCTCTAAATGAGAAGTTATACCAACACCTTATATACACTCTAAATATGAACGCGGTCTTTGAAGATGCCCCATACGACGGTTCTAGACTGAAACAGTCGATCCCGACTTTGTAGTAAAAAAATGACATACAATCTGTCATTTATTGACAAAGACGGCGGTTAAGGTAAGGCCACATCCCACAACCAAATTTCCAATACAACAGTGCCAAAATGGACTCGGAGACAACTAGGGGCCGAGTTGTTGATTTTTGAAAAAAAAAATCGTGATAGGGGCTTTAATTGAATTCTTAAAGTAGTACTCTAATGCACTTATCAAAATCTAAAAATTAAAAACATCAGATTGCTTAGAATTATCAGGAAATTGACAAAAAAACAAAAAAACCGAAAAAGAAAACCAAAATTCAAAAAACAAAAAAACTAAAAAATTAAAAAACACTGCATAAATCTGAATGAAAGAAAATATCTGTGATCTTATGAGCCCTGGGTCTGAGAGAGAATTTCGTCTGGTCTTGCAGATGATCACGTCGGCCCATTGTACAACCACGATGCTGACAAAGAAGGCAGTTATGACATGTGTATTCGAGTACCTTTCTCTGTTCGTAAGTCTGGAAAGATATGAGCACAAAAATAAGCATACGACCCCAACCAGCATGCAGATTACACAATTGCGGGTGTAATGACGATGTACCCATTTCTGAAGGGGGGCGGAGAGACAGTAGCGTACTGACTGGGGGAGAGAGTTGTTCCCCCGGCTCAAAATACCGTGTCGTAGTTACTCTCCCGGATACAAATATCTGGATGAAATGGTATAACATTCGCTATGGCCAGGATTTTTGAGGGATTTGGGCGTAAGTTAATGTACATGCTAATTTTCGCGCGCTCGTTAGCATTTGGTCCTATTTAGCGCTTTTTTGAGGCAGGTCAATTGAGAGAAGGGGATTTTTGCGCCCCTCCGGGGTCGATAGCTTCGGTACACCCTTTTGCCCCCGACGGGTCGCTAGCTTCGGTACACCTTTTTGCTCCCCCAGGGTCGATAGCTTCGGTACACCCTTTTGCTTACACCAGGGTCGATGCTCGGTACACCCTTTTGCTTCCCCAGGGTCGATAGCTTCGGTACCAACCTTGCGTCCCCCAGGGCGATTAGCGCGGTTACACACTTTTGTCCCCAGGGTTGATAGCTTCGGATACACCCTTTTGCCCTCCCAGGGTGATAGTTTCGGTACCACCCTTTGTTCGCCCAGGGCGATAGCTACTAGCGGTACAACCGCCTGTTTGCCCCCAGGGTCGTAGTTCGGTACACCTTTTGCCTCCCCCAGGGGCGTAGCTTCGTACACCCTTTTGCTCTCCCCCAGGGGGAGAGAGCTTCGGCTACACCCTTTTGCCCCCCCACCCCCAGGGCGAAGCTTCGGTACACATTTTGCTCCCCCAGGGTCGATAGCTTCGGTACACCCTTTTGCTCCCCCAGGGTCGATAGCTTTGGTACACCCTTTTGCTCCCCCAGGGTCGATAGCTTCGGTTTACACCCTTTTGCTTCCCCAGGGTCGATAGCTTCGGTACACCCTTTTGCTTCCCCAGGGCGATAGCTTCGGTAACCACTTGCTCCCCCAGGGTCGATAGCTTCGGTACACCCTTTTGCTCCCCCGGGTCGATAGCTTCGGTACACACCCTTTTGCTCCCCCAGGGTCGATAGCTTCGGTACACCTTTTTGCTCCCCCAGGGTCGATTAGCTTCGGTACACCCTTTTGCTTCCCCAGGGTCGATAGCTTTGGTACACCCTTTTGCTCCCCGGCAGGGTCGAGAGTTCGGTGACACCCTTTTGCTTTCCCCGGGTCGATAGCGGTGCGTCGGTACCCTTTGCTCCCCCTGGGTTGATAGCTTTAGTACACCTTTTTGCTCCCCCAGGGTCGATAGCTGCGGTACACACTTTAATGACTTTTGCTCCCCCTGGGTCGATAGCTTCGGTACACCTTTTTGCTCCCCATGGTCGATAGCTTCGGTACCCCTTTGGCTCCACCAGGGGTCGATAGCCGCTTCGGTACACCCTTGTGATCCCCCCAGGGTCGTATAAGGCTTCGGTTCCACCCGTTTGCTCCCACCGGTTGATAGCTCGGTACACCCTTTTGTCCCCCTGGTCGGATGCTGTCGTACCACCCCTGGGATGAGAAGGACTTAACAATAACTGGTAAAAATATCTGTTGAATCAATTTCCGTCTTTTTGGCAAAAGTTCGCAAAACTAGGACTGTGCTTATTCAAAGATGAACCCCGGACAGTGAATGAAGGTGTGTTACAGGATCGCTGACCGTCTTTTTAGGGGTGTTCTCCCAGATTATAAAACAAATAAAGAGGACTACTTCTCTTTGAGTTTTCAGTTATTGCACATTTTTACAAACTTTCATTTTTTAAATTTTTAAATTATATCGGACCCCCCCCATTACCCGCAAGATGATTCAAGTGTGAGATGCTTTATAAAAAAGGCCAAATATTTTCTCATTGTCGTCTTTAATTTAGCTTCCAATGTATTTTCTTTCAAAGATTACAGATTAGGATAAAAACTGACGTTTTTAATGGTTAACCAATCATTATTAGCACTGTAGTGAATAGTGGCATGGCAATGTACATTATAGCTTCTACTTACAAAACCTCAAGTTGTTTCCCACCATACCGGTGGTAATTTTGCTGCAAATGTGTGGGTGTCCCTTTAAAGGGGACCAATTTTAAAATAACCACAACAGCCAACCTTTAAAAGAAAAAAAATGCATTTCAAACTTTGTTGTATTACCCCATTGCGTGTCCGTAGGAATCTTCCAAATTCATTGATACGATTGTGTATCCCAGGCTGATCGTAGGGAAACCAGATGATCTGGCAGAATCCATTCTCGCATAATGACAAATATGTAAAAGCCAGCCGAAGCCTGGATCATACCAATCTGTGCCATAGGACCATATGTTCACCTGCCAATTATAATAGACAAGACGGTAGCGACAAACGAGACAAGTAGCGAGATTACAAGCGCGAGTGGTGGGTGTTGTGTGTGGTTTTATGTGTGTGCGCTAGTCTGTATGTGTGGATGTGCCATGCTTGAGCATGTGTGTGGGTGATTGTTGTTTAGCGTGCGCGTGGGTTGTTTGGCATATGCACTCGTGACGTATCGTGTGTGTATGTACTTGTGAACGAGCTCGCGCGCTAGTGTGTGTGGTGTGTGTGTGTGTGAAAGAGAATGGGTTTTGGGAGCAAAAGAGAGGGAGAGGTGTTGAAAGGGGAAACGGAGGAGATAGGAAAAGGATCAAGAAATTAAAAATATTAGATGTAGCCTAATACAAAGGGAGTCCTGCATGAGTTCCGTTAATATCAAAAACTAAACGTTAGTTAACAAGTCTGTTTCTAAATTGGGATACGTGGTTGACGTTTAATGATGTCACTCTCGGCTTGCTCATAAGCTAGTGAAATGGCTGGCCACTGAAATAAAGAAGATGATTATGTAGTATATACTTCTCGTGTTAAGATTATCTATTGTTTTCAGCGTGCACTTTTCACGAATGCACTGGGCTCTGGTCATCAGATAATGCAGGGTTCATCAGATCATGCACGGGTCATCAGATATGCACGCGGGTCACCACAAGTCAAAACTCCTATTAGCTACTAAAAATACCGTCAATCATTTGATCTCGACTTACTGCTCAATAAATTCACGTAACATGCTGCATGTATATATTACCCTCTACGAAATTAGCCATATAAAATCAACGCACACACACACACACACACACACACACACACACACACACACACACACACACACACACACACACACACACACACACACACACACACACACACACACACACACACACACACACACACACACACACACACACACACACACACACACACACACACACACACACACACACACACACACACACACACACACACACACACACACACACACACACACACACACACACACACACACACACACACACACACACACACACACACACACACACACACACACACACACACACACACACACACACACACACACACACACACACACACACACACACACACACACACACACACACACACACACACACACACACACACACACACACACACACACACACACACACACACACACACACACACACACACACACACACACACACACACACACACACACACACACACACACACACACACACACACACACACACACACACACACACACACACACACACACACACACACACACACACACACACACACACACACACACACACACACACACGCACGCACACACATGGTCTAAGTCATATCCTGGTAGATAAACTTATTGACTCTCCAAAATTTGTCCAAATGTGAAAATATTAAATCAATCACACATATTCCTTCAAATGTAAGTTTGTCCATGACATTAGAAAATGATTCAAGAAACAGACTAAAATTTCTGAGTGCGCATGTGCCTGATGAGACCAATGTGGACATGGAATAGTCTATGGTACGCTGGATATTGGATGGAAGGAGTAGCCCTACTGCCAGAGGCTAGGGAGTTGGGTCTGGACTTGCGCTTCTGCCTCTTTGCCTCATTCTTTGCTGATTCTGTGGGATTCTGATTCTGCAACACAATCTTTCATAAGACTACACTATGTGGGACGATCTTGGGCTAGGCTTTCCCGGTTATACAATCTATGCTGAAGCACTTGAGCAAAGCCTTGAGTGTATCTTTGAAGCACTTCGTCTGTCCACCACCTGAGCAATTACCTGTCTTCAGTTCACCATAGATGATTTTCTTGCTAAATCATTTAATTGAAAACATCACCAAAATCAGATGTCTGCATGTCTGTAACAAGTATAGCTATCATGACATAACCTGCAAATGGTAAGACTGAAAGCAGCCTAATAAGGATTAAAATCGGATAGTTTAGTCATTAATGGCCGTAGGGACACTTAACTGCAACATTGGAATTGGAATGGAGATGGAATTATCATTGACCACTGTTGTTTTTCTGTCATTTTTAGTGGCACAATATAACAAATCCTACAGACGTATCCTTCACATTTAAGCAAATCCTGCAAATTTCAAATAGTTTTACTCTTTTGCATGAATCACTTCTAGTGTCTTTAAGTCTGACTTTTCATGTTACCAAGTTTGGTCGATACAAGTCTCACGATTCATATGAGAACACTGAACAGTAAACTTACATACAGACGTCATATATATATGCCAATGTATATAAAGATGAAAAGCACTGCCTCAAATCTATCTCTGGGTTAAAATCGGGGGGGGGGGGTAAAAGAGGTGTTTTTACGATCTAAACATAATGTGCATAGTTTCCATTACAATTATCCAAAAACACATTAACTTATTTTGTCACTTGCCGTGTCCATTTGTTTAACACAGTGCTGATGTATATATATTATTAATCTTTCCCTGGAGATGCCAGCGCATCGATAGTGCCATCTCCAGGGAAGATTAATAAATATATATACTCCTTGTCTACCTGGAAACTAAGTAGTTTAAATTTCAACAGTGATGATGTTTTCATTTAGACAATTTTACCTATAAAATACTTATTCTAGAATACCTTCTTCGACGCCAGTGACGATAGAAGCAAAATTATCATCCAACAAGATCATGTCAGCAGCCTGCTTGCTTACGTCACTTCCGGCAATACCCATGGCGACACCTTTTAAAAGGGCATAATTAGAGATGAATAGAGTAAGGTCATGTGGTTTCTAAGTTGTGTAAGTCATAAAAGTTTGAAAACAGCTGTAGCGAAAAAACGTCAGTTCTAGGGAAATGGTCTGTAAAGGTGGGTTCATACTTTATCGGCAGACGTCTGCAGACGCTAGCCTTTCGAACATGCACGCTTTATACTATGTTTATTCATTCGGCGCGCAATGCATGTGCGTGTGTGTGTGGGTGTGTGTGTGTGTATGCATGGGTGGGTGAGTGGGTGGGTGAACGTAATTATTTGTGTGGATGCATTTTTTTTAAATCTTCAAATGTCACATTCTCACAGACAAATCTCATATTCATCACTTCACCTCAATTGAGCACTCTTCTGCAAATTACGTTATGGTTTTCCCCCTAATTTTTTAGGTCGTTTGATCTTCGACAATTTGAAGAAATCCATTGCATACACCCTAACAAGCAACATTCCAGAGATTAGTCCCTTTCTTGTGTTCATCCTGGCCAGTATTCCGCTACCTCTTGGAACTGTCACCATCTTATGTATTGATCTTGGAACTGACCTGGTAATTAAAATAAGTAATGATCATGATAATTGAAATACCAGAACAACAGCCGGAAGTAATGGAAATTATAGGCTTTTAATAAATAAAATAACAAAACAAATAAATGCCTTAAAGAAAAACATTTACTACGAATAACATTATACAATACATTCTATAAAAATGATTGAATATGCCTACATATCGAGTGCTTTACACTCGATAAAAACATCTAGTATGACCACGCGCTATTTAAAATTAATGTTAGGAGGATATAACGTGATGTTGGACATGGTAGGTGTAAAAGGAGATATGGTCCGCCCAGAGCCATAGTCTGGGCTCCATAGACGACAACGGAATAAAGCGTGAAACTGATGTTGCTTGAAGAGTCAACTGAATCGAGCGCACTATTCTTCACCGGTATTGGTGGACTACGGAGGAGCATATCGCCTGTCACACCGGTGTAGAAGTTTTTATAGGCCGCCGGACTCATAGTCCACCTATAACGGTAAAGAATCGGGCACTCGATTCAGTTGACTCATCACGCAACATTGGATAGTTTTACGCTTTATTACGCTATGATGCTTCTGAATGCCTTATTTTTAAAACTACATAATCATCTTCTTTATTTCAGTGGCCAGCCATTTCACTAGCTTATGAGCAAGCCGAGAGTGACATCATGAAACGTCAACCACGTGATCCCAAGTTAGACAGACTTGTTAACGAACGGTTAGTTTTGATATTAACGGAACTCATGCAGGACTAACCCTTTGTATTAGGCTACATCTAATATTATTTCTTGATCCCTTTTCCTATCTCTCCGTTCCCCTTTCACACCTCTCCCTCTCTTTGCTCCCACCCAATTCTCTTTCACACACACACACACACTAGTGCGCGCGAGCTCGTTCACAAGTACATACACACACGTACGTCACGAGTGCATATGCACAAACACCCACCGCACGCATACACACAATCACCCACACACATGCGCAAAGCATGCACAAACACACAGACATAGCGCCACACACATAAAACCACACACACACACACACTCGGCGCTGTATCGCTCTACTTTCTCGTTTGTCGCTACCGGTTCTTGTCTATTTAATATTTGCAGGTTAATCAGTATGTCCTATGGTCAGATTGGTATGATCCAGGCTTCGGCTGGCTTCTATACATATTTTGTCATTATGGCAGAGAATGGATTCTTGCCAGATCATCTGGTTTCCCTACGAGCAGCCTGGGATAACAATCGTATCAATGATTTGGAAGATTCCTACGGACAGCAATGGGTAATACACAAAGTTTGAAATGCATTTTGTTTTCTTTTAAAGGTTGGCTGTTGTGGTATTTTAAATTGTCCCTTTAAAGGGACACCCACACATTTGCACCAAAATGCCAGTAAAATATAAAATTACCACCGTGTATGGTGGGAAACAAACTTGAGCTTTTGATAGTAGAAGCTATAATGTACATTGCAAGGCCCTATTCACTACAGTGCTAATAATAATGGTTAACCATTAAAACGTCAGTTCTTATCTATCTGTATCTTGGAAAGAAATACATTTGGAAGCTAAAATTTAAAGACGACAATGAGAAATATGTGGCCTTTTATCTCATATCAAACTTGATACATCTTGCGGGTAAATGGGGGGGGGGGGGGTCCAAAAGAATTTTTTTTTTTTTTTTTTTTTGGGGGGGGGGGGGGGGGGTCCGATATAATTTAAAAAATTTAACAAATGAAAAGTGTGTAGAAAAATGTGAATAACTGAAACTCAAAGAGAAGTAGCCATCTTTATTTTGTTTTATAATCTGGGAGAACACCCCTAAAAAGACGGTCAGCGATCCTGTAACACCTTTCACTTTCCGGGGTTCATCTTTGAATAAGCACAGTCCTAGTTTTGCGAACTTTTGCCAAAAAGACGGAAATTGATTCAACAGATATGTTACCAGTTA
>JAMKCH010031720.1:0-40017 GCA_023653785.1 Ophioderma brevispina | reverse complement strand
ATGTAGACGTCAGCGTGTTGCTGTTGACGGCGTTTATTATGACTGGCTTCTGACTGGGGTCCCTCCGGGCTCCATTCTGGAATCTTTATTATTTGTTCTATACATCACCTGTTGCCAAACAAAAGTTCGCCTTACTTGATGATTCCGAGTGTTATATTAATGTTAAGACACATTCAACTCGTGAGCAAAAATGTAGTAGTTACTTGGAGCAATTTGGAGTTAAATTTTCACCCTTCCAAATATCAGGTCATTACTATGTCAGGGCCATCAAAGATCTTTGTATTGATATTTCTGCTAAACCTCGCAGGGATGATCATGTCAATTGAGTTGTTCAAATGCGTACAGTTACATGAGTTCAATGCCCGAGTTAAAGTCATTCAAAATCTTCATAGTTCCCCGATCTATAAAGGTGCTTCAGTACTTTCCAAATCAGATTTACACTACCAATGTTGAAACATATGAGAAATCAAACCATGCAAATTAAATACCCACTTTGAATCTTATAAAATAAACGAGTGTAATTAATAAGTTAAAATAATCTTACAATCTATAAATTCTTGCTAATATAATTTTTAACATGGAGTGACTGTCACATGTTGGTACCATAAATAGCTTAGACGCCCATCTAATCATTTTTAACAAATCGCTATAGTCAAGCGTCAATTCGTGCGAACACGCTTTTCAATGGAGCGTGAACTGAGTAACAAGAATAAATATATTTGCACTGTAAAAATTAATTCATTCATGTTGAGTAAAAATGTCACAGCTCTTAATGTTGAGTAAAATCTTAGTCAAAGTTGAGTAAACCTTACTCATTGTTGACTAAAGCTTAGTCATTGTTGGGTAAAATATACTCAGCTTTGTGTAAGGTGTACTCAACTTTGACTAAGATTTTACTCAACATTAAGAGCTGTGACATTTTTTATTCAACATTTTTTGGAGTGTGGGGAAAGTTGCCATATATGCCTTCAAAGATCATGATTTGTATGTAATAGAGTACCTCCATAAGAAAAACACATTTACCCACAACAAAGTTTAGTAAAATATGCATATGATGTGACTGGGGTTGTTTGGATGAATTAACTATTCCAATTAGTTATCAAAACTCTGTCTCTATTGATATTTTGTTTAAGTTTGCACCATTATTAAAATTTTTATTTTTGACATTCAACATCCAAATAAAACTTATTTTGTAGTTTGTGAGTCATCTATAAAAAAATACTTCATATAGTGTTGATTTTTAATGAAATTTAAGGATACGATATTTTTTCTTTCTTTCTAATGAAGCATATCTGCGTCATTGTCATAGTTGCGTTTCATACCCAAAGGAAGCACAAAACTAAAATAGCTTCTCAATATCGTGATTTATATCGCCTTAATTCTTCTAATATATTTCATTACACATTTCATTGGAAGAAAATTCTGGAATTACATTGCTTTGAGTGGTAAACACATTGCGCATGAAAATATACTGGTAAACGAATTGCTGAAATGACATTTGCTGGTGATATTATATATGATAAATTTGTGTTGAAGAGATACTTTAATTAAAATGATTTGTCCCTTAAGTCTTGCGTTGGTTATTTTCATCAAACCAGTGCTATAGGTAAATAGATATGTTGAAATTTGACTTAGCGAGAGTAACCTTGTTTACTAATCGACGCAGCAATTGTGGGCAGGACATTTTCTTTTCCTTCAAGAACTATGGCATTTTGGAGAGTACAAGTATACATTTTGTTTTCAAGAGAGGGTAGTTTTTACTCTTTTGTGGAGGAGTTCATTTTTTACTACACACTTGGAATAAAATTTGAATCCCAAATATATTAAGAATATTAATCCAAAAAGGCTAATCACCTTTTTACACCTATTAGCGAGTAAGTTTTTACTTCCTATCTGAGTCAATTGTTGTCACTCAAATAAATGAGTAACAAATTTTAATAAGTTTTGATTAAAGTTGCAAGGCTCTGATCTTTTCCTTTACAGAATTCCAAATTATGTTGCCCCTTGAATGGTTTCAATTTTATTACTTGTATTAAATTAAAGAATGCGCACAAATTAAGCTTTAGCATGAGTTAAAAACGACAAAAAGGAATGCAATAAAAAGACAGTGTATGTATATATGCTCTGCTTTATTTTAGTACAAAATCACAATCATTTTGCTCATTCATCACCTCTTATAACAAACGCTAAATTTATCCTTTTCTGTATGTCTCAATTGCCTGATGAATGGAAGCGCTAACACGTGAATGTATTCAGTATATCTCAAAGGGGAAATGATGTGCTGTATTGAAAATGCTAAGACCCTTGTTAAATTGATAGCTGCTTTGTGCATGTTTACACCGGTAATGGGCACTTTCATGATTTTATATTATTTGTTTTCATTATTTTTTTTTTACCTTTGATCTGGAAGTCCTGGAACTTGAACATCACCATTCGTGTAGACATCTGGATGTCGCCTGCAGTGACACTATCAGTGATCAACGAAAATAGTCCAATATTTGAAATTGCAAGAATACCTTACCCAGTAGAAGATCAGTCTATGGAATTATCAATAGTTATTTTTTTCCAACTGAACAATTGACCCAAAGGAAGAAAACAGCAGCTCGCACGTGATGAATCTCCATTCAATGATTACGTTTTACATAAGTGTCCGTACGGACAGTAAATGATCGAAATAGGTAAAGTAGGAACTAATTATTTAAATCTCAATGTCCGTGAAAATAATATCCGATTTTGTCCTTATTTAAGTTGCTTTCACAGTCCTGCACTTGTTGGTGGTATGGTTTAGTGATACCATAATTTGTTCAGACATGCAGTCAACTTATTTTGTTGATGATGTTTTCGGTTTTTTTTTTATGTAGCAAATACACTGGATATTTCCCTTTATGGAACGCATATGTTAACATGAGACTCTGCTGCAGGACTTTTTTTTGCGTTCCGTCGCAAGGCAGTAACTTCATCGGGATTATATTCTTCGTGGAGTCATAATTCCTCTTTAAAAGTCTGCCTTATCCCATACTTTTACTCTCACTAGTTTACACTCCCTTCATTTTTGACGTTACAGGTTGTAACGTTAGTAGATCTGGTCTACCTGCACTAGACCCTCTCTTTGAAACAATAATAATTATCAGACATAGTAAGAAACGTCCAAATAAATAAATAAATCACGAAAGTATAAATACTCAATAGATTTGATAAAAAGAAACAAACCACAAAAGTATAGAGTGGGCTCAATAGCTTTTTATTATTTTACTTTTTTCAAAACACGGTGTTTATTATTCATAGAAGGCGGGGATCGTACCCTTGGTCAGACTAGAACTACCATTTATCGCCGCAATTTCCACCGACGCTAACATTTTAATTGCACAGGTACTGTATAGTAATCAAAATAGACACATGCTGCGCAGTTTGCCCGCGGCGTGCCAGTGTTTTTTAAAATACAATCAAAAGAGGGCTCACTTCTGCTAACCGGAGCCTACCGCTATTTTCCAGTGATTGTGCTATCGCCGAGTAAAATTTGGTAGTTAAATCATGAAACGAATGTTTGTGTGAACAATCGTAACGGCCCCTCTCTTGAGTGTACGCTGCCCTTTGCTTGATGGGATAAATTTTAGTTATTAACCATCCAATTCTTATAATGTTGGTACCGAGCAACATGCTCGCTCAAACACTTCTTTCCCTTTCAAGTGCTTTTAAGGGGCATCTAGCCCTCATTGTTGAGGTGTTATTTTGAAAAGCAGGGTATAAGTAGTTTAAATGGTTGAAGTATGGCTTGTATATATCATATAAAGCATATTGACTGAGGTTTCAGAACATATATTTAATTTTGTAAATTTCTATGTCAATAATGCAGATGACCTGGGTCAAAGGTCAAATGTGTGTAATTTGAGTAAAGCAGAATTGCACAATTTTTGCCCCTGCCCCCCAAAATTAGTATTAATGGGGGGTCTTTTTACCATTTGTCTGCTATCCAGTAAGGTTACATGGGCAGCTGGTGCCACCGAATGGCGGAGAACAGTTTCAATTTTTATCCGTGTGTTGCCCAGTGGCAACCGATTTCTTGAAAATTCAATTTTTCTTGCTGGATTGACTTGAAGGCTTATTTCAAAAAGTGAAGACAGATATGCAAAATCCTCCCATTAAGTTGTAGAGCATAATAAAGCCTACATTGGTGGCTCAATTTGGTGGTGCAGACACCATTCGGAAAATTGCAAAATTTTGGGGGCAAATTGGTCCGTCTAGTGTGCCGAAAATTGTGCAAAAAAAGATATAGGCAATTAAGTTTAAGAAACCCTAATTAATTTTATTTATAAAGATGTCTTGGCGTTTTGATTTTCGAAAATGGGTCAAATTTATTATGTACATTAATTATGCTAAATTATAAATACAAATCTCAGGAATACTCACAGTAATATAAAGCCAAATTAATTTATTTTGGCATTTTCTTAAATATCACTGCTTGAAAAACCATAAGATCAAAGTAAATGGCACAGCTGCTTGAAAAACAATAAGAACCATAAGAAATAGTATTACTTGCCGTGTTACAAGTGTACTTTGATCAACTGTAGCATCGGAACGGAATGTTCCGATTTTTCTCACGAAATAAAAAGTAAAATAGAGCTTGAAAGAGTGAGAATTCAGAAATTAAGAAAACCAGAATTGTGCTCACACAAGATTGAGGTAGATGCCCCCTAAAATAAGTACAAAAAAACACATTTGATGTCGCATTTTTATATTTTGGAATTTTCCAGTCATTTACCTTTTCTTTATAGCCAAAAAAACCCATGAATTATGATTTTGCTACCCTTTTGTTTGGTAACCATGTCCAAGACCAGCATTGATAGAATTAAAGGCGCTTTTCGTTTTAAAGAATATAATATGCACAACGCAGAAGAGGCTATGAAAGCAGACACAAAACACCTGACACAGGACACCAAGTACAACTTGAGTCCTGGCACACAAAGAGAACTGGCCCAGAACCTGTTAATACCCCAAAACCTTACCCAGATACCCTCCACACACATGGACCTTGCACTGAACATCTATACTCACCCCTAGACACCCAACATTTTACCAGACGCTTGACACACAACATCTGACAACCCAACACCCAACCACCAATGTCCTGACACCCGACGCTATAACACTACCCGCATTAGCCGGGATCTTTGTACACTAGGAACCATTTACCACCAGGCTGTGAACCATAAAGTACAACTAAAACTGACATCATAGCAAGACCAAAACTCATGAAACCTCACCCTCCAGGAAATGAAACTCCCGCTAAACTACTGTATCAGTGGAAATTTTTGCGAGGGTTTTTATTTTCACGAATTTCGCGAGTGAACATAAAACGCACGAAATAAAAAGCTCGCGAAATACCGTTGGTTTTTTCCAATATATTTGCATTGTCTTGTGTCAATAAACCGTGAATTAAATTCCTTGCGCATTTGGCAAATTGGAGAAATCGTGAAGATCTGTAAGTCGGAAATTTCCCACTTATACGTAATCCTCAAACAATCATTACCCCTGTCATCCATCACACTTGCCAAATTTAATCCAAATAATTGAACACAAAAAACCCCCCAATTACTTTGAAAGCTATGACTTGAGCCAATTCAGTTTTTACTGGCATTTCAACCTGTGTACAAAGATGTTGTATGGGAATTATGAACAAAATACTAAAAATAATCGCCAACACAAGAACATTGATAATAATAGGAACAAACAAAGTTTGGTGGGTCTTGGGACCTTTGAAACAACATTGAAAAATCTACGCACCGAAATAGGAAGAATGTTTTTCCACAGCTGTCAACTAAGGTGAAAAAGTACACCAACATGTTCATTACGATTTACAAAAGTATATTTTTGCCTTATCTGCGTGGTGTTGTAGTTATTTTTTTAAAAAATGGTTTTTCAAACAATCGTGAGCGGAGAATTACCAGTTTCAAGTATTTTTGAAAGTTACTAGGCTGTAAAATGATATATAATCTGTTTAGGTTTCCAGATGTAAATCGTTTCAAGATCAAACTTCCGGAAAAGTTCTTTCGTGTTTTATATTTGTTTTTCCTTAACTTAAAAAAAGTCCAACACATACATCTAAATGACCAAAAATTCAGTTTAACCAGGCGCCATTAATCAGCAGATGAGGACGTGGAAATTGGATCTGGAAATTTGAGCTTTTAATATCAATGAGTACGATTCTCACACACTATTCATGTAATAGCCACATTTGTTGATGTAATTAAAGTTCCGACGGCACAATTAAAAGTAGACCTACAAATTACCTGGACGTCTTTATCCTCTTATCAATGTCCGTCTCTGTTTTTGGTATGCTATTTTTATGTGTAAAATATATGCTCTATTCTTCCAGTGGCGTAGACTATCATGTTACGATTAATTGAAGAAATTTCCTATTTTTGAAATGTGCTCATTGCCCCGCTTTAAAATATTTTTTTTTTCACTTCATAATTATAGTTTGGGCCTCGGCTTCAAACGTCATGGAGTGCGATATGCAGCAAAAACGCAGCCCAAACCCCCGAGTTCAAGTTTTCACCCTCTATTTAACGCATTACAAGGAGGTACAAAGGCCATTTAAAAAGGTGGCAAAACGATGCGTAAATATTGGCTGGAAATCATCAAGTTCCTTGTGGTTTGATAAAATTTGCGAAGGGTGACTTATACTATGTTGTAATTCTGATCGACTTGTCCTGACTGATGAATGAATGGAATGGGAGATGAATGTGAAATGAATAATTGAATCAATGATGTAACGAACGAACGATTGAATTAATGAATAATTAAATGATGAAAGAATTAATGATTGAATGAATGATTGAAATGAATGATTGAACGAAGGGCGAACGAATGAATGAATGAATGAATGAAATGCATGAATGAATGATGATGAATGAATGATGATGAATGAATGACAGAATGAATAATGAATGAAACTTCTGGGCCATATTTTGGTTTATAAAATTATTTTAAAATCTACACATAAATATCGGTCCAAAAATTCGGCGAGAGTACTGAACAATAACGTATTACCCACTCCCCCATAGGAATATTTCGACAAGAAGCCTCCGTTTCAGAATGGTTCCAAATTCAGCTTCCTTCACGCTTCCTGTAGTTTTGGAACAAACTCGTGTTTGTTCTTGCTGTCCAACGTAACCTCTATTTTAGTGACCGAGTCGCTTTAAAATGGAGAATTTACGTTTTATTATAACATATTTACTTAGGGGCAATTTTGAACTAAAAAAAATATGATGTGGAAACCACGTAAAACTCACTGGGCAACTCACTGGGCATATAAAACTAGTATTCAAAGCCAAAGATCAACTATTTTTGCCTATTCTTCACGTTGGTTTTTTGAAGTTTTTGGGGTTTATCTGCTTAGCGGACTCTAGACTTCATTCTGTCGTTTGGTCAAATAGGTGGTTATCTTATTGTTTTGTACGCAATGAGGCCATACAAAATTATTTGATAACAAACGGACAGCATTATTTTAACACAGATAGTTAGTCGTATATCTGTACTGTTATACCATTATAACTACGTAGCTCAAGTCTAAACGCAAAATTATTCAAGTCTAGGCAAATTGTATACCGGAAGGAAGTGAGGTTTCGTTCTGTGAAAGTTGAGGATACTGATCTTTTATACAGACAGCCACTGACTTCAGAATTTCTACCATCCACTGTAGACAAAGTATCTTTGGCGTGAGTAAAATTTACTTTTTCGTTTGTTTTGTTTGTTAAAATATTTCATTTTTAACCATCGTCTTCAGAAACCACCACCTCTGTTTGAAACGTATGATTGTCAATATGTTTTACTGCATCTTGGGTGGGTTTCGGTCAAGTGGACATAACTTCAACAACTCAGTCGATCGCCACAAAAGATGTGTCAAACTACTTTTTGTGGGTGTGTTAAATTTTGGTACCAACAGAGGATAGCTTGGAGTTTCTCTTCCATTAGTGACCATTGATATTAAATGAAGTAGAGAATCACCATCTGTTTGATTCCATTATGACTGTCAAGGCAATCAAGGTAAGTGTTAAAAACTGGAGGTGAAATGGGAAAGCCCGACTCTCGTACATTTGACTTGGCTAGAATATTATGGTCCCACAAACTCTCTAATGTATGTCACCCTAGACTAGGTATTCCATAAGAGAATAAAACAATGACCACATTTTTGGGCGCACACCACTAAATCTCTCCATTGAAATACACGTAAAAATAACACATCGGCGCCCGCTATTTGCAACCCGCGTGACCATATTTTGAATATTCTGAATTCATTTCCCTATTAGATCACAAACAAAACTTTCGAATAAGTTTCATTTTTGATATCATTCTAGTAGAGATTTAAGAAGAAAAGGGCATATGACAGCGCCACCACTATTTTGAACCGACGTGAACGCCTCATAGCCACTTTCGACAAGGGCCGGAGGTCGAGGGCCTAGTTTCTACACCGAATCGAATTCCCAATTTTTGTGATAATCTCATCACGATGATCAAGCTAATACTCTTTCACTTTTCATTTTATTATAATATAACAACACCCTCACTAGGAACCGGTCCCCAAAACTGCAAAATATCTCCAACATGTTTTGTCATTTTTAAACCGGATCTACCTACCATTCCCCCAAACGTGGAGTGATTTTAGTGTTGTGCGCCCTTCGAACAACTTGATAACATTGTTTTTGATTTGTTCTTGATTTTGAACCAAATATGGACGTTTTTTACGAAAGTGTCCCATTTTTTGGCTTCCCCCGACACTGAAACGAGTTATGGGGGTTCCCCCCCCCCCCTCCAAGTATTGATATATATTCTAAAATATCCCCTTGTTTGTGCATTTTGGCGCTGCTTTTACTGCGTTTACCCAAAGAAATACCGCTTTTAAAAACTTTTTGTGGCAACTGTAAGTATGATTTTGTGAGATTCAAACATCTTTGAATTATTCTTCAGAATGTAATATACAACAAACACATCACTTAAGTATGGATATGCTTATTTCACTGACACCCCCCCCCCCCCCCGCCATCGGCTGTCACATAAGAGCGCGTATATGACAGATTGCCGTGCAAATATAAGGGGGGTTTTTTTTTAGGGCGTGCGGACAACTAGTAGTTTTCACCTTTTGTGGAGCTCTTTTTCTACTTTTCTTCTAATCTATTTATATAAAGTCAAGAAAACCTTCAATTTTGTATTCTTCTTGAAAAATACCTAAGGGCATTTGGGTGGAGTATTACATTACAATTGTTTAAAACTCGATCGCACGCTTTTTTTGGTCAAAAAATGAAGGGAAACGTGGTTTTGACATCTCACTTCCCTTTAAAACAAGAAACAAAGCGACTTAGACTTGATAACTAGCTATTCAATTAGCCTTTTAGTTATAAACACACACCACGCCATTACATTGAATTTCAATGTACTTCTTTGATTCGCGAGCTGTCAACACTCCGTATCTCAATCAGGATGTGAGACAAATTGCAGTCCATTAGCGACAACACGGCATAAATCGACCATTTTCATGAGCCATCTTGTCTTCAAGCGATTTCCCTTGTTACATCGTTAAAAAATTGATTTGTTCAAATGACGCGATTTGGTCAAAAATAGATGTCTAATGTAAAATCTCAAAAAATTAAAATAAATCTTGAGAGTCTTTGCAGACTCGAAATCGCAAAAATTCACACTACGGTATGAGGTTTAGAAGCGGCGCACACACCAACTAAAATAATCGCCTCCATGGAAAATACACCGTAAAAATACCCCATACGCCGCCCCGCCCTGATTTGCACCCCGCGTGACAATATTTGAAATATTATAATTCATTTCCTATGATAACCCAACCAAACTTTCGAATTAAGTTTCATTTTTGATATAATGCTAGTAGAGATTTTAAGGAAAAGAGGCATATGAACAGCGCCACCACTATGTTGAGCCGAAGTTGAACGCCTCATACCGCTTTCGACCGGGGCCGGAAGTCGATGCGGCCTAGTTTACACCGAATCGAATTTCCAAAATTTTTAAATTATATGATTTGTTTTCGTTTATTACTTTTCACTTTTATTATAATATGACACCCTCACTAGGAACCGGTCCCCAAAGGACTGCCAAAATATCTCAAACAGGTTTTGTCAGTTACCGGACTACCACCATTCCCCAACGTGGATGATTTAGTGTTGTGCGCCTTCGAACACATTGGATAACCCCATTGTTTTTGATTTGTGCTTGATTTGACAAATCATGGAGTTTTTAAGAAAAAGCTGTCATTTTTGTTTCCCAACGACACATGAAACGGAAGTTATGGGCAGGTCTCAAGTAAAATGATCTATATTCATAAAATATCATTTTGTGCATTTTGGACCGCTCTTTACTGCGTTTACCCAAAGAAATACAGCTGTTAAAACACGTTTTTGTTGAACTAAGGTATGATTTGTGAGATTCAAACATCTTTGAATATCTTCAAGAAATGACATAAAAATACATCGAACACATCACTTAAGTAATGGATTTCCTTATTTCATCACGCAGACCGACACCCGATAAAACATCACCCCACAACAGTTACCCGACAGACAAACCAGGCCGACCTCAAGCCGCACCAAAGGATCCCGCCCCCCACCCCCCCCCGCCATCGGCTGTCACTATAGCGCGTGTAGACAGGATTGCCGTGCAAATATAATGGGTAGGGGGTGGAAACTAGAGTTTTCATCATCTTTGTTAGCTCTTTTCTACTTTCTTATCTTTTTTTCCTTCTCCTCTCTCTTCCGATCTCAATGTTGTTTTCTTCTTGAAATACCTCAAGGATTGGGTGGAGTATTAAATTGCAATGTTAAAACTCGACTCCCGCTTTTTTGGTCAAAAATGAAGGAAACGCGGTTTTGACCTCTCACCTTCCCTTAAAACAAGAGACAAAGCGACTTGGACGGTGATAACGACTATTCATTAAGCCTTTTAATCATAAAACCACACACCACGCCATTCCATTGAAGTTACATGTACTTCTTTGATTTCTTCGCGAGCTGTCACAATCCATATCTCAATCAGGATTTGAGGCAAAGTGCGTCCATAGCGAAACACGGCATAATCTACCATTTTCCTGAGCCCCTGTCTTCAAGCGATTTCCTTTGTTAAATCGTTACAAATTGGATCTGTTCAAAGGCGTTGGTCCAATTAGATTCTAAATGTAAAATCATCAAAAATAAATAAATACTGCGGTCTTTGCAACTCGAAATCGCCAAAATTCACACTCCCGTATGAGGTTTATAAGGGCGCACAGTTCCACTAAATAATCGCTCCATTTAAATACACGTAAAAATAACCACATCGCGCCCTCTGAGTTGCACCCCGCGTGACAATAGTTTTGAATATTATAATTCATTTCCCTATAGATCAGCAACAAAACTTCGAATAAGTTTCATTTTTTGATATCTTTCTAGTAGAGATTTTTAGAAAAGGGCATATGATCAGCGCCACCACTATTTTGATAGACCGACGTGTACGCCTCATAGCCGCTTTCGACCAGGGGGCCGAAGTCGGTGGCCTATTTTCCTTCTACAACCGCCATCGATTTCCAAAATTTTGTGATCATCTCCACGATGGTCAGCTATACTCTTTCACTTTATTATAATATAACACCCGTCCGACCGGTCCCCAACGGACTTCAAATATCTCAAACATTTTTGTCATTTTACCGGAACTACCTACCATTCCCCAAACGTGGAGTGATTTAAGTGTTTTGTCTCCCTTTTAGCCAATTCTACGAAACAGCCTGTCTCAAGTGAATAGCGGCACTCTTTTGAAATTAGAAAATAAGGTTGTGACATGATGCTTATACCGCCGTAAAATTCACTGTCCTAGCTTTTAAATGTCGTTGGTTCCGTTCAATGTGGTTGTTTTGCTTTAATATCGAGATAGTTTGTTAAAAACGAAAGGATAAAACTCCATCTTGTGGTACTTTATGAGGGAAGCTGACGTTTATCCAATAATACAACATGCCTTATCTGCCCTGATCATTTATTGCATTTCAGCCTTTTATTATTATTATATTATTATTATTAACCAATTTTCTTAACAGAAGCCAATCTCTACACCACAATATTTCCCATAGCATGACTAGTAGTCGGGCTCTCAGTTGTGCCCCCAGATTGGGACAGTGTGTTCACTTTATGTTTGAAACGGTTTCTAGACCAAAGTTTGCGTAGATTACGAAAATACAAGGTCGGGTTTTGATCAAATGTTCCAAAGTGTATTTCCCGGGGATGCTCCTACAATGGATCCGAAAATAGGTTGAGTGTTTTCCAAGTCCAGGATGGTGATATTAGTATCAAGTTATATATTGTGGCATGACAAAGTCACTGCGATACCTTTAAAAATCTTAATATGGTGCCTTCTACCTCAAATCCAAAATGGCGGCCAAAAGGGCATTGTATTTTAATATAATGTAGGCATCCCTAGCCCATATCAAATTCAATAATTAGTTAGTTTTACATATGTTTTTGATCACGAAAAAGACGATGAGCTACTTTCCAAATCCAAATTAGGCTGCCTTCTATTCAAAATCCAAAAGGCGGCCATAAGGGGTATTTTAATAAATAATGTAGGGCCCCCTAGCCCAAGTCAAAATTCAATGATATTTTACTTTTTAGAATATGTTTTTAACACGATATCACTATGAAATTAAAACACTGAAAAAATCACTGAAAAATGCCAGAGTAACGCTGGTGTGAAAATCGCCAGAACAAAAGAAAGAGTACGCTTGGAAATGTTTTCAGCAGAGTTTCAGTTATTTTCATCGGTATAGGATTTCCTCTAATGAGCTGTAGCCGATGAGCTAACCATAGCCATATACTGGAAATGTATTTAGATAAACAAAGCCACTCTCGACATAATCATGTCATCTCACACTGTGAAAATCACGCTGCAATCGGGTTAGTTACCATCCTGATCGGTAATTGTAGAGTTGATGACCGCCGAGTGGCATTATCGATCGTGCTGTGCAAGCTTTTTAAAATAGCTTGTAATCGCCGGTCGATATAAGTCTATGATCTTAGTTATACAAGTGCGGATGTAAGCCTACGTGCTTCTGGTATTTTATGATCATCCAGAAAATATCATCAGCTGTTGCCACATCACGTTTCTTAAATTGTTCATTTGCTGCCCCTATATTCTATCCAATTGTATATAGGAGGTTCGGACCTACTATGATGAATATCTTTATCTCTTCGTTGCTGCTCGATTTATATGAGGTCATATTTATGCTCATTTGCATAACATACAAATCGGGTTTGTCATCGAGGACTACAGAGATGAGTGTGATAATAACATTCATTCCAACAGCCCAATGAATCCCCCATCTTGCACAAAAAACCACAGGGTCTAGCAGTTATATGAGGCCCCATGTCATTGGGAAGATTTGCAAAGTCACCAAATATGGGGCAAGGTTGTTTAAAATTGCCCAAAGTTGCACAAAAGTATACACTATGTTGCACAAAATTGTGCAAAAGTATGCACAAAGTTGCGGGAAGTTGCAGGGAAAGTGCCCAAAGTTGTCAAAACAAAAGTTATGCAAAGTTCAACAGTTACGCAAAGTTGCGCAAGTATGAAAAGTTGTGAAAGTACGCAAAAGTACGAAAAGTTGTGAAAAGTTACACAAAGTTACGAAAAGTTGTGAAAAGTACGCCAAAGTTGTGAAACGTTCTGGAAAGTTACAAAAGTTGCACAATGTTAAAAATTGTTATGCAATGTTGTGAAAAGTTACCTAAAGTTACACAAAGTGCGCAAAGTTATACAATGTTGCCAAAAGTTACCAAAAGTTCCGCAAAGTGGCAGAAAGAAAGTTACAAAAAAAAGTGTGCAATGTTGTGAAAAGCTACGTAAAGTTGACCACTAAGTTGTGACAAGGTGCCACACAGTAGTATGCCAAAAGTCATAAAAAGTTACACAAAATTTTAAAAAAGTTTGAAAGTTACGAAAAGTTGTGCAAAGTTATTCAGGTTGAACAATGTTACACAATGTTAGAGAAAGTACTTGAAGCGCCCAAACCAAAATAATGTAACAAAAGGTTACATGTACATTACAAAAAGTGGGAAGATTATAATGGTGGTTAAGTAATGCCAATTGCAAATTAGATACATTATCTGAAAAGACCCCTAATTGGTACAAAATGATTTACAGGAGGGTGCCTCTGATTCATGGTCTGATTTTTCATATGACAGGAAAGTTTCTCCCTGTTTGAAATCCTACCACATAAAGATCCAATTCCAAATTTGGAGTAGGTTAAATCGCGTTGACAACCATTGGATAGAGAAACAAAATTTAAATGTTACTACTTGGCCCAAGGACAGTTGTGTGATAAAATATGTGGGAGGTCACATTTGGAGATGTTTTTGTTAACAAATTTTAAAACTTTTCAAATATGCCAATTTGATGATTTTCAGTCTATTTTATAACTTGACCTTATATGACCTTTAAACCTTGGCTGTGACATTGACCCATGTGAAGATCCCCAAGGGGTCTGATCCAAAGTTGTGTAGCAATTGGGCTTTTTCTTCTCGAATATGCCAATTGATGTTATCAGCCCATTTTATAACAATGACCTATATGACCTTTGAATTTGCATATGTGAGCCTTGACCTCATTATCATATGAGGTTCCCAAGGGGGCATCATATGATCCCAAGTTTCTGTAACTGTAAACAAGTGGGACTTTTACTTCTGGAAAGGCCAATTGATGTTTCAGCATATTTATAACTTGGCCTAATATGACCTTTTGACCTCGATATGCTACCCTTGACCTCATTAACATATGAAGCTTCCAAAGGGGCATCTATGACCAAATTTCTGTACCGCATTGCGACTTTTACTTCTTGATTGATGAGAAACTTTCTCCACAAACTAAAAACTTTTAAAACACAGGCAGGCATCAGCATGGGTCAGACAGAATGGGATGATTAGGTATCCTGCAAATCCTTTGCAGGCACACAAAAAGTGTGAAACTTCTTCTGATATCTACCTCTCAGAGTTGCGTAAGTGGGGGAACCCAGCCAACATGCTCATGGGTTTAACATGGGAAAAGTGGGCTTAATGTGGGCTAGGGCCCTCAAGTGCGGGGGAACACCAGTTGGATCCAGGTGGGATATAAGTGGGTATATTAGCATATGGGTTACAAGTGGCAACCCAAATGCGGTCATGTGGGGTTTATTCAAGGGTCTGTGTGGGCTTAGCACATGGGGTTGCAAGGTTTTTTTTTTTTAAATGGGTCCCGTGTGGGTGAATGGTGGGCATCCGGCTAGAGGTGGACTCCACAGGATCACCCAATGTTGTGGTCTCAAGGACCTGTATTTATTCTGCTCTTACAATGCAAATTTGGAAAATAATGTGTATTTTTAAGGATTTTTTAAAATAATTTTCAGACAAGCCCTACAATAAACTGATCTCTTTACTTTTCATCGCTTAACATTTTGATGACACCTTTAGAGAAAGGATGGGTTGTAAAGCCTGTAACATTTGAAAACACCACAGAACAACATATCATATAAAACTAAACCTTTCGTTAAAATTTAAACGTTAACAATTTTGTTTCATGCACATTCACTACTATTCATCTTGGGAGGGTTTAGCGTGATTTGATGAAACAACAAACATACATTAATTGTGTGTTTTCACCCAATTGTGAGCCACTTAATGTCCACAACACAGGGGTGCAAAAAGTCAATTTGGAATTTGCCCATCTTAGGCCCATGTTGAAAGCCCCATATGGGCCCCCATTGAACCTGTATGGGTACAATTCGGGTGTGAGGCCATAACAACCAGAAAGTGTAACCTATGACGGAACAACATTTACCTGAGCAAATACCGACCTGCAACCACTGGGCAAACCACCTGCTGGGGGACAGGGCAATCGAGGCCCGGTGGACAAAAACCGAGTAGGCCCCAAATGAGGGGCCAATGATGAAACAGGTCATATTGCCCAGTGTGGGGCCCACTTGATGATCCCACTTTAAACCCGTATTTGTACCCACATGGGCCCAATGGAAGTTGGCTGGGGAAAGATGCTGTCCTCGGGTCGCCCACTTAAATGAATGTCAAGAACCACTACCATAATCCAAAATATTATAATATTAATATCAAAATTCATATAGTGCGCCAGCTGTAGATCCCGTACAAACTCTGGAGACAAAGATTTTGAAGGCGTCTTGTTGTTCCTGATCGATTTGTTGAAGGTTTTTGACTTGGGCATGCCGCTTCAATGTTCCGGCCATTTTGGGAAGGGGGCAAACAAAGTTAACACGGGGACCTGAAATGGCCGCCATTTTGCCATGTTCAAGGTAAAGAATAACATTTGAACTATTAAAGTTGCAAAATTGGAATTTGGCCGCACGACAACATTAATAGACACTTCTCTTTAAAGCGATTTATAATAACCATATTGGACCTTGGCTGAAAGTGCAATGACCTTTGGACATTTTGGCCATAGCTTCCTCCTTTGAGGTGGATTTATAACAAACTATACATTTTTGATTCCTTATAATAAGGCGAGTAAATTTGACATGCATACTTAAATTGCGACAGTTTTCACTTTTTAACCCGTGTTAACTTTGTTTGCCCTTCCCCCAAATGCCGGAAACATTGAGCGGCAAAGCCAAGCCAAGTCAAAAAACCTTCAACATCGATCAGGGACCCCAAGACGCCTTCAAAATCTTTGTTCCAGAGTTTGGTCACGGTGTTTACAGGCTGGTCTTCTACAATATCAAAACTAATATGCCTCTTAGTACAGGGATAAAGGCAAAATGACTATCTCAAACAACATTACAGGTACCAAATGCAATTACATTGTACATGTGAAACATATTCATTGTAAACATTAACAAGTCATGCATGTAGGAGTAATGTTGACATCACTTTTTAGCAATATATTTTGATACGGTGAAGCAAAGATTTCCAAAAAACAGGTGTCCCTAAAATATGAAAATTCTTATTTTTGCAATGTTGTTAAAGTTTTTTATTAAAAAAACATCCCCATCTAAAAAGATTTAAGCTGAGAACTGTTCAAAAAATTGGAAATTTCTAATTTCCTATAGGAGCAAAAAGGAAATTAAGCCTTATGTTTTCTATATGAAATATAAGCATATTACAAATTACCATTTCTTTCCATTTTAAGTTATTTCTCTAGCCAAATTGAAAGGTAAGAATTATTGAGTGCTCTATTTAATACAAAATCACTAATTGACCAGAAAATTTCGGGATATGACTTGAAAATTTCTCGTTGCATTGCACCTTTAAGTGCATGAATTGTTTGACAACTTTAAAAGGTGCTAGGGAAAAGTTCTTTGCGGTTTTAGACAACTAATGAGATAAACAGTTTTGAAGCAGACAGTTGTAAACAAAGCAGCAGATTAAGTTAGGTTTTCAAATGAACATGTATGAATACAACTTTTTTATGTTGCATGTCTTTTTCATTCCCTTAATCCAAATGGCACTTATCAACAAATTTCATCAAGATTGTTTTTCCCTTCTATATTTTCACCTGTACTTGCATGGTGGGTGGAAAAGAAAATAACACAAGACTCCTCACCAGGCCCCACTATAATAGCAGTAAAGGTAGTGTATAATACCACATTGATGGCAACAAAAGGCCCAGCTGACTTGCTGGCAAAAATGGATAACATGGCCACATGGAAATGGTCCAAGACAACACGGGCGTTCCCCAGAGGGGGGGGGGGGGGGGTGGGGGGTGTGACACCCCCCCCCCCATGACCAACATTTGTCGGCAAATGCTCTGGACTTGTCGGTGATAATGGTATAATGTCGGCGAAACTGATCGTGCGCTATTATCGGCGGTTCGTCGGCGGTCACTACCTCGGCAATTTGTTGTTTGTTTGTGTCTTGGGTCTCTTCAGAATTTCGATCCGAGTGAAAAATTTGGGGTCTACATTCCAGGGCGAGCGCAGCGAGCCTGAAAATTTGATATTTCTTGAATCCGGACCCATATTTTGTCGGCAACACAGACTCACACCCCCCCATTAAAACTGGTTGGGACGGCCCCTGAAGACAAACCAACATGAAACAAGGTTATGGCAAATATCACAGAGACCAACCAAGTCAGCTGAGCCCCTTCTGCTACGTAGGGACCAGATATAAGCACATGAATCAAAATGCGAATGAGGAAAGCCCAGAGTATAAAGGAAGCCAAGTATAGGGCCTCACTGCAACCAAAGCGGGGGTTTGACCAGACTTATTTTTCATCAAAAAACAACACCTCCTCCCAAAACCCAATACCCAGCACCCTCCCAGATACAAAAAAAAAGTTTCTTGGACTATAGGCTATAAAATTCAGTGCAAAGAGAACCCAGAGGCCACGGGGTTTGTGGTTCATCAATGAAAATGTAGTACAACCACAGGGCAAATGTATACAAAGGGCAATTTAAAAAATAAGAAAATTGTGAGACATGAAATAAGGCAGCAAAGAAAATCCAATGATATACCCCAAAAGTACTGCCACCAAAAAATTATATCTGCCCAAGCACAGTTGTTCTAGATAAAAACAAATCATTATTGTTGTCTTTTTTTTTAAAGAAAAAAACACTAACAAAGACAAACAAAACTTGGACAAAACAATGAAAAAACAAAACCAAACTCTCACAATCCACAACTTCACACACACAAACTAGCCTGTTGATCAAAGGTTGCCATGGACTTTATACACAAACATACATTAAGGGGGGGGGGGGGAAAACGTTTAAAACACATCAGGAGGCTTCAAGATCCAGAGTCCACTTTCCCTTTACTTTCAGAGGCCCATGTCACAGGGACCCGCCGGCACCGACCGCGAGGAAAGCCCCCCCCGAGGGAAAATGTCAACCACACCGGTGTAACAATTGACGAAAGTTGCGCAATGACTGTACAACATTTGCCTAAGTTGGCAAGAACTTGATACTTTTTGAGGCAAATTCTTGCAACTTTTGAATTGTCTTTGCGCCACTTTTCCACAACTTTCGGCAATTTTTCACAGGTTTATGAAACTTTTGGATTTTTTTGGAAAATTTTGAGCAACTTTCCGAGCATCGGCTTTTTTGTGCAAACTTTGTGCTAGCTTTATGCTTTTAGTGCATTTAGTGATTTCAACACTTTGTGCAATTTTGAGGAACTATTTGACAATTTTTGCACAATTTGGTCAAGCCAGGATGCAGAGGGGTGCGGTAGCACCCCCAAATTTACAAAAGGGTTCAAAGGTCCACTTTTGCTTGAATTTTGATAGTTTAAAAGGTCCAAAATTTCAGCCAAATTGTGGAAACAAAAGTCCACTTTTTGGTGATTTTTTTTAAAAAGTCCCAAAAAAAAAAGACCATTTTAGGGGTTAGTCCAGTTTTTACAAAAAGGTTCACTTTTTCTAGAAAAAGGTCCAAAATTAAAAAAAAAAAAAAAAAACACCCCCAAAAAATAAATCCTGCGTCGGCCCTGATTTTGAGCAACTTTTGGATTATTTTTCGTTAACGTAAGGGCCACCTTTTTGCAAATTTTGTGCACCTTGGATTAACTTTATGCAATTGGCTAACGTTACACAATGTTATGGTACTTTGATTAAGTTGTGTAACTTCAAAAATCTTCATTCATTCTTCACCTTACTGTACTTTCGGAGAAGAGGATTGTATAAATATTACAGAAACCCGTTACAAGATTTATAGGAAGGGAACATTAAATTAATCGTATCAGATTCAAATGAAACCCTGCAAATGTCTCAATACTGGAGTGATAGGTAGTTCTATACTAAAATGAATGTTCATACCCATCTGTGTGGAAGTAGTATAAAGTATTTATATAATATTGGATGGTGGAGGTTGATAAACAGAACACCACCCACCAACAAGTAGTGTACCCTGAGCCTCGCCATCAAATATCGGGCGAGTCCGAAGATGAGCTGATATTTTTTGGCGAGGGGCGATTATTTCTGTTATAAGCCGAAAAGAGCCATTCCAATATTATTATTTATGCAAGAAGATGCGGATTGACAAAAATAGTTTTAAAATGGCTAAAAACTAATGAAAACAGAGTATTTGCTTGACGAGTTGCATAACCCAAATGGCACCCACACCCAATATTTTTGTGTTACAGTGCCCCCACCCCCCCCCACGTGTGGGCGCCCACCCCCCCCCCCCAGTACGCGTAATCTCACTGTGGTATTGCCACCACAGATTGCATAATACTCAACAATATGTATCCCCTTGGCAATACTGGCCAAAGTGCTATTTAGGATTTTATTCACTCAAGCTCTAAAATGCTTGATGTTAGCAGGCGGACTCACAGGTGTACCCTGGTAAACATAATTGCATTGTTGAATGTAGCCAGAGTATGAGAGACCTTTAATACTATATCTTGCACAGAAATTTGAGATTGGAAAGCGATTTTGGTGCATGCTGGGCTGTGTAACCATAAATGATTTTATTGGAGCAGCAGCAACACATACGGTACAAAACAATAACAAAATGGGCAAAAATCTATAAGTGGGCATACCAACTCCTTAGTCCTAATGACTCATGACTAGATATAGTAGATAACTTTGGTAATGTATGCTGCAGTTATCAGTGAAATGATAACGCCCAAATGTCATCAAAAGATAACCTGCCTGAAGTCACAGAGTTACTTGGACTACAACTACCTTAGACTTATGAAGGTTTTTGTATGTAATATGGAATCCCAACTCATCCGATGGAGAACATACAATGCTAACAGTAATAGATAGGCCTATACCATTATAAAAAATTAAAAAAAATTTTTTAGTTTTTATAATGTATATTGTAATATATAAAGCTTTCAAATGTTTACATCGGCACATCAATACATGTTAGTTGAAAAGCCAGCTCAAAAAAAACTCTCGAAAAGGTTGGTGTTGGGGGTCTACAACGAGAGCCACAATGGTTGAGAGTTGTTCTTGAGTCATATATGGTGCTGATTTCAAAATCTTGTTATGACACAGTGTCCACCCGAAAGTCTAAATATTTGAAAATTTCAGAAAGATCTTAAAAGTGCAACAAGAGATTTGGGCTCCATGTGTCATATGCTCGTGATGTAATAGATAAGACCCAAATAGATAAATTATATTTTAATGTATTTCGGTACAAAAAATGCATTAAAAGTAAAAACTGGGCAAAAATCATTTCAATAATTTTTTATTTTTTTTATTTTTTTTATTTTTTTTATTTTTTTTCTAAATATTAAAAAAACAATATGATGGAGGAGGTATAAAGAAAAGCAAAAAGACTGAAGGTGTTATACCCCCTGATAAAAAAAATTACGGGAATAAAACAAATCAGACAAAACGTACAAAGGGACACAACAATTAAAGATACAACAAGAAAAAACGAAAGTAGTATAAGCAATGTAGGACAGCATTCATACATTATAATTAACTTAGAAGCAAAAAACAGTAATTGTATCCAAGTTAAATAATCGTAACATTTCTTTATCGTTAATTCGTTCTTAACAGCATTTTTTTTCTCAAAAAATAATGCCATTTTTAAGTCACCTGTCAAAAGCCATTTTAAGCATCCTGAAGAGAAGCTGAAATTTTGGTTTTGAAAATAGACCAATAGTTCTTGCCTTCCTTATATCCATTATGGTATTAAACTATTCCAGATTTTGGCCAGTGGAATACTGACTTTGTTTTATGAAATGAATACGGTAGTTAGTCTTACTTTCATATTGTAGGTATGATTTTCTTCGTGATTTTTTTTAAACATCCCTTTGAATGAATTTGTGGTAGCATACTGTATCTATACTTTCATGAAATAGCTATCTCTTTTCATACATGTTTAAAAACATTACAATACATTGTATTTTTTGAATAAAGGGCTTAGAAGGGACATGAAAAAGTGCTATGGAAATAATCCTTAAAGCTCTTTTCTGTAGTCGGAAAAAAAACTTTATTAACGTTTCCTTTGAATGTTATACTACCCCATAGCAATATACCATAGTATGGATGGTAACACTAGTGAACAGTACAACTGATACATGGTGTGTTTGGGTAAAAACAATTAACTTTGCTTAGTACCCTTATGTTTTTAGAAAACGACTTGCACACATGTCATTTGACTTTTCCAAGTTAAATTGTCATCAATGTTAGGCCTAGGAAATTGGCATCCTTTACTCTATGTAGTTTGACAACCATTCAAGAAAAAATGCTTTGAGGCCTCAACTAGTTTTCTAGTTTGATGAGGCTGTACCAAGAAACGTAGATGTGTTTTGGCATCCAGCGAAATTTGTTAGCTTTTAAACCAGTTACCTAATTTCTTCCAGCTCTTTATTTTAATTGACTACAGAGCAAGTACTTTTTGTGAGAGCAGAAAACTGTTGGTATCGTCCGAACAAAATAAAGGACAATAATTTGGATGTGTGGCAAATGTCATTCATATATATAATAAAAAATAACAGTGGCCCCTAAGAGGGAACCTTGAGGAACACCACCAATTCATTACCTACTTTAGGACTTTTTGAATTAAAGAAACATATTGTTGTCTTTTAGAAAGATATTTAGAAACCATTTTGAGATTACACCTCTAAACCCATAGTGGTATAACTTATCCATAATAATCTTTATGGGTCTATGGTATCGAATGATTTGGATAAAGCCATAAATAGAACAACAGTGTACTGTTATCATATATTGCCCTTACTAATATTATTAACAAAATCTAATTACAGCCATATACGGTAGAGTGATTTTACGAAAACCATATTGCTTTTGATACAACCAGTATTGTTCTTTACATAGAAATCATAACAACGATCGTATACAATGCGTCGCAAGAATTTTAGGGAACGCAGTGGCACTACGGACACAGGTTACCTAATTGCCAAACACTTCAGGATTTTCCTTCTTATAAATTGGTACAAAATTAGCATTTTTAAATTTTTATCTGGTACAAATTCCATACACAGAGAAAGTAGTGGAATATTAGCTCTAGGGAATGCTATTTCACTGCATGTTTTTAACCCAAATAAGGTTTCATATCATCATGACCAGAACTTTTTCACGTCCAAGTTTTCCGATAATTTTTAGGATGTCTTTTTCACAGGTCTCGGTTTCAAAGAAAACAAGTTGAAGTAGTAGTGCTTCCTAGGTAGACTGTGAAGTTTTTACTGTATGTTGAATACTAGATGCTAATGAGCTCCTATACTTGAAAAAGTATTTGTTTAAAATTCTGTGGCGATGTTCATAAGGGATCGGAAATATTTTATTTCCAGATAAAAACTTCATTGCGACACGATTTTTTGCAAGGTCTAAGAATAGAATTTAAGACCTGCCATGTATTCCGCATATTATATCTTTCGTTTCGAGAAGATCACCTAATAACTTTGTTTTGCTAACGTAATATCAAGAGTTCAACTTTTTTTTTTTTTTGACGTCGGTACTTTTTGTACTTATTACAGTTTAACTCGGTAGGTTTTCTAATAGATTTCTTATACAGAGTGTTCTTTCTTCGGGAATTGACTTTAATAACCAGATGTAATAAATGGTGACCTGGGGTCTATTTTTCTTCTCAAACTTAATAGTTTTCATGGAGACATTTTATCTAGAAGATGTTTCAACGTCTTCATAAACATTGGATAAGAGAACTTGCACACAATATGCGGGAAAGGATTCTCATTTGGACCGGCCAATATACAGCTAATTAATATTCATGAATATGCAAATAATGCAGCAAAAGCTACACATAATATTCTGGCACCTCACTCTATCACCCTACCAAGTGTGAAGTAAATCGGGATGGGAAGGATAGTGTTTAGCCAGCAGAAAATTTCAAAAAAAAGGTTACCGAAATGTCTGAAAAATTATGCAAATAAGCTAATTAATATTCAGAATATGCAAATAATGAGCCAAAAGCCAAACATAATATTGCGGACCTCACTATCATCCTATCAAGTTGAAGTAAATGCGGGGTAGCGTTAGGCTGCAGAGCATTTTAAAAAGGTTAACGAGTAATTACGGACGGACATACGGACGACATGACGGACACACAAAATTTGGGACTAGTATGTGCCTCAATGAACATTGTTCAGGCGACACAACAAGGGCTGAATTTCCTATTTGCTCGATAGTACAATGAGAAATTTCACAATGTGTACCAAAGAAACAATTATCAGTTTTAATCGTTTCACACATGGGAGTATTTTCAATAGACTTTACATTAGTGCCAAACAACCAGGGATTTTCACATTTTTAAGGGACACCTGTTATGTGAAATCTCTTGTTCAAGATAAGGCAAGTTCTGTAGAATATCAAAGTATTGTGTCAACTGAAAAATAGCTAAAAATTGACAAAAAGATGAGAACATATACTGTAAAAGACAAATCTCCTTCCCATTTCAATTCTGTGTATCAATGAAAAAGGCAATGCCTACCGCATGCAAACTTGCGACCTTAAAAACTTATCCCAATTGTAATATACAGACTCACAGATCAAAACTCTATCTCCATGCACTCAAAGTGTGGTGTATCGGACTTGACTAAAAAACGCTTAGGTTATGACCTGATAAATATTTACCATTCAGTATACTGAATAAAATCAACGAGATGGGTCTGTACAGCCACTTTTTGTAGGTTGCCCTAGCATGAGTGTCACTTGCTTTGGCTTGAGCTAAATATTTCATAATCACAGTTTACAACCACACAAAATTAGTAGCCTGATCAAAAACCAATCAGTCAACCTTGACAAGCTTTGACCAGATGTGCTAACCACCAGCATGCAGTTTATGAGTCCTGAGGGGCGTAGAACTCCGGGGGAGAAATTGGAGTGGTAGCTGACCAAATGCAAATCATCATGGGGTAAGAGAAAATGAAATGATTTGGATGCACGTTAATATGTGGACAAGGGGGGGGGGGGTGAAAGCCACCTGAAAATAATAAACCAATTAATCCCTCTTCATTATGTATCAGCAATATTTCATCAAATCTTTCTCAATACCTGATATATAAGGAGCTTATATACCATGTTTTCTACTCTTCTACTAATAGCGGAGAGCATTTATATAGCGCTTATGCTATTGGCTTAACGCTTAACAAATGGTCGCTGATCAATGTGGCCCAACCATACATAAACCATTAGCATCATTTCAGGGGATGCAGCAGATCGGGATCAGCGCTTCCCTTATCAGCAAACATACATCGAGAAACATCGCAGCGGGACCAGCTTCCCAAATAATCGCATGGAGGAAATCGGGGAAACAACCAAGCGGGTAATTTTCTTGTCAGGGAAATTACAAGGAAGCCGAATCTCACAGGGATCGAACGCACGCCTATATGGATGAGCATACACGGAGTCGAGCGCTTACCTGAGCTATCTTTCCGCAAAATTAATGTTATTATTTTCACATGGTATTGTCTTTTACTCAAAAAAGATGGCATGGTACAAGTAAAGCAATTTTATCCAAAATTGAAATGGCAACGTGAGTCAGATGATATTCCCCGTTGAATTCCTACGAGAATTTTAGCTACAAATATTACAATATCTAACAAATTCTTGCCTAATGATGTTTTGATGTTAAAAAGCCCATCTGAATTGATTCCTAGCCAACTCTCACTTATAGACTAAACAAAACTAGAAGTTTGCCATTCTTGGCTTTCACGCTCACTATATCAATACATAAGCTATGGGGCTGCTCCGGGGGCTGCTGCATTATTAAAAATACACCAACACATACAAATACAGTGCAGAACGGAAAGCAAAGTGATCTCACAATAATTTCGGATTTGGAAAACTCTTTGTGTCTAACTTTTTCTTGCAATCTCTAAATATGAGCCCATTAGCCCCATGTCACAGGGAAGAAGTGGTAAATCGCCTAAAACTGATAAATACACAAAACACTGCCAAAGGTTTTTAAATCGCTCACAATTTGTTAAATCTTTCAAAATGTAGGTAAATTATGAAAGATTTGGTAAATCGAAAAGGATTTTGGTAAATCGCCAAAAAGAATTGTGAATCACAACAAGATTATAAATTGCAAGATGTATCGTAAATCGCAAATGATTTGGTAATCACAAATGATTTTCGACGAAAAAAAAATCGGCCTTAATAATTTGTGAATAGCAGAGGATTTTGGCTAAATCATGTTAAATTGCAATGTTGCTGTGCCTATCAGGAATAGTGCAGTAATTGCCAACTCAGTTCACAGTAGACACACCCAATGTCGAATAGTAACCAAGTAATCTCCGGGGTGGGGGGAGCAGCGGGGACCCAGGACCCAATAGCCCCCCCCCCCATAAAAAGTTCAGTTGGTACATTACGGTCCTGTTTTTGAGGGTGTGACACGGGTATATAATACAGCGGCAGAGCTTTTAGCTTTAGGACAATTTGTCAAAACGTACTCATCTGTTTGATGTGGTTGTTTGGCTTGCCCACCCTTCGCGTTAATTGCCCCTCTTCTCTCAAATGAGAAAATTAGTACCATCATGTTGATTAAACACTCCTTTTCTGGGGGGTGAAAATACACCATCATGCTGTGATAAATTTTATTATATTTCCACGGGGCTAAGGGGAAGGTGTGGGATGTGAATGCTCTAAATGCTCTAAATACAAAGCATACATGCCTATTTCAATGATTTATGCAAATGTGCTCCCCTTTGAATATAAGGGGTCTCCGAAATCGGTCCAGAGCTCAAAAGTCACAAGTACACAAGTTTGCATGGCACTCTCAGAATGCCAGCCTGACCTGCTCAAGATATTGGTAATTTGGCTACTAGCTAAAATCACTGTTTTAAAACCATTTTGAGGATTTAAGAAGTTTTTGGTGGGATGGTTTGTGCTATGTAAAAGGTGGCACTGATTATAAAAAAAATTGCATTTTCATGGTTCTCGCTTGTGACTCACTATATTAAAGAAAATAGGCTGTGATGTGCCCCTCATAAAAAAAACCAACATTTAAGAAATAAAAATATAAAATTTTAATGAAACACACACACAAACCTTCACAACAGATTGCAAAGGGCTCTGATGGCAGCCCACAAAAAAACAGTCTCATTGACCCGCTACTCAGAACTTCTTGGCCAATAATTTGGACTAAAAATTAAATTTTTACAATTTTGAGTAAAATAATTAAAAAATGTGGATGTATTGTTGGTATAGCAATGCCTGAAAAGCTAATTCCTATGTAAAAATTCGCATGGTAAAAGACAGTCTTAATGAATCATTAAACCCATCAACCCATGCCAAGAAGCTTGATTCAGCATTAAAGGTTTTCCCTACTCCATCATTGTGGTCATTTTGCCCTTTTTTGTCCAAAAATGCCGTTTTTTACCATATTGTTCAAATGATCAGTTACAAGTTAGAGACAATGCGTTGACAAGCCTAATTCTATGTAAAAAGAATGTTGTAGATCAATCAAAATTTAAAAAAAATATTTAAAAAATATTGACATGTCGGGTCCTTAGAAATATTACAATGTATGTCATCAAAACTTTTGACAACCATTTTTGACAAGCCTAAAAAAAAATATGAAAGAAAAGCTGGTTTCATAAACTGGGTCTCTTAGTACTTCGGTAGAATAGTTGGCAGTATTGGCCACTTTTTTGCCAGAATGAACATTAATTGGTGTTCTATCAAATGGTGAGAACTGATGGAGATGTATATTAGGTACCAGGTAATTTACCAGGGTACCTACGCTGACGGATGTGATTTACATCATACTCAGAAAAGGAAAGAAAAGTGAAGCCCAAGATAGTGAAAAGAGAGTACGGTTATAATGGGATGAGTCGAGTATGAGTACAGCAAAAATTATGAATGAGTCGGAGTATATGCCCGAAGTAGGACTCTGAGTACAAGCACTTTCGGGTATTGACAATGGCGTGGACAATTAGCATCCTGCCCTGACTTTTTTTTTCTATTTTAATCATTTAACTCTTTAGTATTAGTAATCCAACGTAACATGTAAATTTGTGTACTGAAGAAATTTGTAATTGTGTATTTTGTCCATAAATGGACATAAATTTGCCACAGTGGCTATATGGACCATGGGAAACCTATTGCTCATAACAAAACCACAGATACCCCCCCCCCCCCCCCACTAAAAAAATAAAAAAATTAACCCCCCCCCACCCCCCCCCCCCCCCTGATCACTAAATTTTTGAATTATGGAGGTTGGTAAATGAAATGAACTTTAAATCCACTACATGACACAATATATGGATGGCCTCAAAATCTCTCATGGATTCCTCAGGATTTAACTTGGGGGGGTGTGCGGGGAAACTTGAAAAAGAGGACCTTTTTGGTAAAAGTGGGTCTAAACCCCCTGAAAATGGTCCTTTTTTGACTTTTGAACAGTCATCCCCAAATCGGACTTCATTTCAAATGCTATTTTCTCCCAAGACTATGCATCAACAGAATAATATTTTTCAATATGCTGTGTTTGTTTTGACCATGCAGTATATTTCTTCTTGGGATCCAGGTCATACTAACTACTTGGCTCAGGAGAGCTTGAACTCCCACATTCAGAAATTGTGCTAGTAATCATGGCCCCACACACATTGTTATATAATTATCATACATACGATTTCCAATTATGAAATTGGGAATATGCAACTTTGAATTTAATTAGAAAATGTCTTCAAAACACAAGATTGTGAGCTTCTGTATTTACGTGGGCTGGACCAGGACCCACTCCCAATCACCATTCCATTATTTTATATTTAAAAAGTATATGTTGCATGATCCCCAAACAAATATTATTTAACAAATTTCTCATCTTGATATTGTAGGTATTTTATCACCAGCTGTCATACCCCGGGGGTTAATACATGCACTTTTTTCTATAAAATTATATTTAAGAGGTTGATTTTCAACAGGATTTTGTCATACCTGAGATAGTCTATTTGACAAAAACTTTCAACTTTCAAATTGTTGCTATCAAGGAATAGCTCTGAGCGTTATTATTTGTTTTGAACCAGTGGCGTAAATTTATGAATGAAACAGGGTATGCTGACAGATCTGTTACTAGCACATGTGTGCATAGCACGATTCATCTTGCTTCTTCACAGTGGGTGGCGACTTTTGTTTGGTCCTATTATCATTTTTCATGGATTTTATTATCATTTTCATTTTTAACTATAGGCCGCCCTGATTCAAAACAGATGCCCCTATCTACAGACGTTATGTGTGAAATGGGCCGGGCGACACGTTTTTATGTCGGATCTCATAGCATTTTAATTTATGTTGCTGTGATACTCACAACCTAGCTTGCCGTGACGGACCACAATCTTCTCAAGCTAGTCTTGCGAGGTCCGCCGTTTATTCCAGAATCAACTTGGCGATTGAAGAAATTGACGATTAAAAAAGTGAAAGTCGCCCAGTCAAACTTGAAATATCGCGGCCGTTGGCATTTTATTTTGTACCACGGGTGACGGGCTTTCCCACAAACAACGGTGGTATGGCAATCATGCCTTATAATGCGAGCGGCCTATGTAAAAGACACAATGATAAAAGCGAAAGCCAGATGCATTATAATGCATGACTAAATCGTGCTAATGTGTGCAAAGCAGAGCGCACTAAAAATTTGCCAAATTTAGAACCTAAAATTGCCATTTAGTTTAGATCCTAAAAGTGTGCAGAAATTTAGCATTTTAAACTTTTTTTTAATTCTGGTAAATATGAGGTTATTTTGGAAAAAATGTGCACGGGCATCAACATAAAAAACACAGGAGTTAGGAAACATGTTTTTTTTTTGCCCTAAAACAAAATTTTATGATTTTTTTATCTAGCTTTTGTCTGTTGGCATTTATTTAGAATAACGTCAACAGGGCTTGTTTTGATTGCCATGAACAACATCCTGAAAATGACACTTTAACACCACTTTTCAACATCTAGCAAATTGGTTGATGACAATTTTACGACCTAATTGTTATTGGGAATGGCATTGCCTTGCTGGATGTGAAATCAGGTCATCTGCATTAGCTGTTGGACTGATACAAAAATAGCTGGTTTTCATCTCTCGCTCCCTCCTCTCTCTCGCTCCTCTTTCTTCCTCTCTTTCTATCCCTCTTTCTCTGTAGAGTGGCAGAAAGTCCACGAAAACTTTTATTGTGCCTTGTGGTGACTGAGTGAGAAGCTAAATCATCTCATAATTGCTTTTTTTCCGCTGACCAGATAATGGTTGGCATGGTAGTGCCACTGTGTATGCTATTGTATAGGTTTGGTAGAATGTTGACATGGTACATTTTGGCCTGGGTTTGAATTCAGCACTAGCATCTTGGTGTGGTCAGTTTTGTATGTTTTGGTAATATTTTGTTTGGTTTGTTTTATTGTTTGGGTTTTCTGAGAGATGTGAAGATAATTTTTTTTTGTTTTTGTTTTTTTTTTGGCTGCGAATGTTTAGAAATTGTTTGAAACCTTGTTCAATTTATATTAAAGGGGGATGGCCCGATTTAAGGATATGCCGTTTTCATCTGATAGATTGGCCTTCACTCAAACCCCATCTCCAAAAGTTTCGCGCCGATATTTCAACCCGTTTGATGTGAAAGCTAAAAACGTGATTTTGTAAGCCCCATAGAGTACTGTGGTACAATTAAATTGGTCGACCAAAATGGACTATAATTTCGCTCATAACTTCCAACCAAACACGCCTTTGTCTCTAAGATTTCACAGGGTAAATGAGAAAATAGTTAGCTTTCTTGTGATACAAAAATTTTGACCCACTTCGGTAAAATCTGGGGTCTTCTGGAACGAGGCTATTAGCGATCGGGCCATGGACCTTTAATACAAATGCAATTATAATTAAAACCAAGTCCAAAACAATAAAACTCAGTCAATTTCTCTACATTATTCAAAACAGGCCTCTAAACAAAAGTATAACTCTCAAGTCCTAACAAGTATTGTCAGTAAATAGAGGTTGCCAGGATAGCGTAGTGGTGGAGCACTCGTCTCCCTACCCAGAGGGCCGCCAGGGCACCCCATTCACCCATGGGTAGCTGGTGGAAAGCTAGACTGGCAAAGTACAGGGGGCAGAGAAAGGAACTGGCCACTCGGGTTGTGTTTGCGATACCGCTCTGCCAGCATGCCACCAAAACACATGCACCCCTGGGACCCCGTTACCAGTAATGTTGGGAAAATATCCATTTTATTTGTAAACTAAATTATAAACAACTGAGTGATATAACCTTTCCAGTGGCTGTGCAACGAGTGGGGCATATTCCCCAAAAAAAATTGAGTCCAACCTTGTCAAAAGTGATGGATAACTCTCATATTACAATTGAAATAGCAAAATTTGAATATAATTTTGTTTATTTTACCATTAAAATTTCAATTTTTTGTTTGCATATACTTACATGCAATTTACCCATTTTTCCCAAAAACATTTGAGCCTCACCTAAATGTCAAAGCAAATTGGTCAAAGGTAATGAATAACTGTCAAATTACAGTTGAAAGAGCAATATTTAACCATTAAAATTGCAATTTTTTGTGCACTTCACATGCATTAACCAACCATTTTTGTTTAACTTCATCTTACCCCCTTTTTTGCCACCCCCATTTTTTTATTTTTTAAATCCTGGTGTTGATTGGCGCTACTAGGTATCAAATTTGTCAGGGCAAAGAGTGATTTTCAATTATCTATCTTATCCATTTTGCGAGTCGCGAGTGCGAGTTGCAAGTTGCGAGTACGAGTTGCGAGTTCCTGAATGTGAGTTGCGAGTTGCGAGTTCATGACTGCGAGTTGGATTTGCGAGTTGAAATATGCGAGTTGCGAGTTCTCTTATTTGCGAGTTGCAAATATGTAAAGTTTTATTTCTAGTTTTGTACCGAGTGAAATTATTTTACTCCCAAAAGAGTGAAACTCTTGTAACTCACTCCAAAATGAGTAAGTTTTGTACTTAAAAGAGCGCAATTCCACCTTAAAAATAATAAATCACTCCAAAAGAGTGGATTTCCACTCATTTTTTGTGTTATCCTTCATTTAACTTCTCAAAAGGTATTGTCCTTCATTTAACTCCCTCAAACGATTAAACATCCACCCCTGTTGGATGATTTTAAATCTTTTGAGTGAAAAATTTGTTCTGTTTAAGTACAAAACCACTACAAGGTTCACTCTGTTGGGATTTTAAATTTACAATCGTTTCATATTCTACAGATATGTAGAATTTAGTTTACACATCAACAGAAACTGTTGCTTGATTTGCTTTTTGTTTGATCGGTTCATATTCATTTGATACTCTTACATTGCCTTTTTTCACAATTTATTTATAATTTACAGAATTTACTCTTTTCACTATCTGCATCAGTGCCTTATTCTGTTAACCAGATAAGGCAACTGATACAAAGAAGTAGTGTAAAGTAACATGTACTAATGCCTACTTTTAAGTGGCATCATTTTCAATAGCCATCACTACTTTGGTGTTTACAAATTGAACAACCGGCCTGTGGCAAAAATATTGAATATTGTTATATTTTACCACCTCAATCTTGCCATCTTTTTTTACACCCTTTGTTTTATCCAGTACATACCCTTAGTTAAACCCTACCCTCCCGTAAATATGTTAAGTCTCCCGCTGCTTACCTGACTGAACAAGGTGTTTTTACACATCGTGCAGGCGCTGAGATGAGCCGAAACGAAGCTCCTATATAATTACGTGATAATTTTTGTGCAAAATGATCTATTTTGTCGTTCGTTCAAGGACTTCATTCGCATTTATGAAAAGAATTCAACATTCAACAACCTACAACTTAACTAGCCTATTAGCAAAAAGGAATACACTGCTGATGCGCTAAAATAAGATCCTTTCCCTTTTTCCTCACTTTCCGACATGAAACCCACGGATAGTAATACATGCTGCCGGTTCTTATGCAAATTCCTTAAAATTTGTGTTAGCAATCAAATTGGTGCCATTATTTGAGCACCAAAAATTTCTGTGGGTTGACTTTGAGATCTGTATGATGATTCAAATGACACACCAGGGATCTTGTTGAAATTGTAGTGAAAATGCTGGTATTGAATTACTGAATATCCATATCAATTTTTTCCAAAAGGTGTTGCTGAAATAGTTCACCAAATGTGTTTTAATTTAATTTTGCTTTTTTTATTATTTATATATTGTTTTATACCACATCAACTCAAGGTAATAAATAACCCAATAAATAACTTTTGAGAAAACTACAAATCTCCCTACGCACAAATAAAACAATTAATTTTGGTGTGTTTGGGGGCATAAATCTCCATACATTGTTTTTTAACCATAAAATTAGGACATTGCCGTGCTGTTTTTTCCCTACCCCTGCCTTGTCCATCTGAGTCATGTTGCAGACAGATGTTTGCAATTTTCTCTAATTGGATTCCCCTAGAAATTGGTTCTCACCTGTGAACAATTTGTAAAAGCGTATCCCTCGCTGCGAAGGGGGGGGGGGGGGGTGGTTGGTTACCACCCCCTTCTGTTTTCCACCAGTTTGCTAAACCCTTTTTTGGTGCTAAATTATTTAATATGTTAATTGTCAATTGATATTTTCTGTTCCTTTTCATCCATAAAGAAACACCCCAGGTAATTTGGGTAAGATCCGGTAATCCCAGCGCCTCACCCCCTTTGGGAGAGAAGTGTGGTCATTTCCTGAAGTTGGACCTCGTGTTGTCCCCTGTTTACATCAGTAACCTCTTTTGCTACTTAATTTTACTTATGTTCAATGGTACTTAATTTGCTTACATAACTGAACATTTGGGCCAATAAGTTCAACTCTCCAATTAAAAGTTTTGCTTATGTATTTAGATTAAAGGTAATTCAGTCTGCTGTCACACGATGGTAAGCTAGTGCCCCAAGTGACAGTGTCCATCAGACACTCCTCCTATTGACAAACCAATTTTTGGTACACTATTTCTCTATGATTATGCCAGATTTTAATTGTGAGCTTACTTTAATTTAAAGCTTTATTTATATATCACAATTGCGATATATTTTTGTGAAACTGGCGAAGGACCTTCTAATAGTTGTGGTGATGGGTGTCCCCATGGTGTCCCCATACAAGTGGGACAGCAATTTGTGGTCAAATTTTTCCAGACAAAACCATGGGCTAAATTTATTTGAAGCTCTCCAAATTTCCTTTAACCACAAATGAAAGTAACTTAATAAGTGGTAATCAATACGATCAAGCTGATCAATCTTACTCCATTTAATGTCAATGTCAACACTTTGAGGACCAGTTCGTGAAAGACCGCATCCCTACCAAACATGCCTAGCACACACGAACTATCGCAGACACTTGATTTTTTGTTACCAATAGAATGCTATAAGGCCTTCTCGTTCCATTGAACCAAAACGAGTACCAACATTCCTACATTCGTCACAATACCTTACAAATTCCGCATGTTTATCACCATTGTCAATTTCCTAGGGGAAAATGTCAATGTTTGCCCAAATTGGAAAAGCCACTATATAATGTTTTTGAGTCGGAAAATTGGGAAATATCAATTTTCCCCACCCATATGCATATTTTCACAGAATCGGCTTTTCAGTAACAAATCACCCCCACCAGCCACCGACCCCACCCCCTTCTGAGTTTTGTTACAAAAAATGGATAGTAGATAGGGTACGTGTAGTTTAGATATGTTTTATTTAAACACGCATTAGAGAGGTGTTTAATTTTTTTTTATACTTCCCATGTAGGCCTGGTGAAACATTTCCGGGAAAATAAGGAAATTTTCAAAAACAAAGAAAACACTACAAGCATGGTGCACACATGCATGGCCACATATACACCCCGCAATGTCACAAGCCACAGAAAATATTGAGTAAAAGTTTGATCTTTTACTACAGTCAAGTTAAGCCTACATGGTGTCAGTTATGTCGTTTATTTCTGAGCTTGTTGGAGCTTATTCCTTACTCAATCCTTTTATTGCACGTGATAATTGTATACAAATGTCTATGCCAGATGTTCTGTATGTGTTGTTGAAACAAATCAACACATTTCTTGTATTCGAACTATTAAACAAGCGCGCCACTCTCACACCGAAACACACCAGCGCCGTAACCAGACCTGAGCCTCCGAGGGGCAATACCTCAAGAAGTTTCCCCTTTTTTTTTTTCTGGCTCGCTCGCTCCGCCGGGTAGACCCATAATTTTTTCAGACGTTCGAAATTCTAAGCGGGGTAGGGGTCGAGCCACCTTCGACCTGAGGCACCCAACAACACACTATTTTTCTCCTTCCCTTTCCTATCTCTCTTTCTCTCTCCTTATCCTCCTTCTCCTCCCCTTTTCTTATCGCTTTTCCCTTCTCTTCCCCCTTTCTTATCTCTTTTCTCTTTTTCCCCTTCTCCTTCCCCTTTTGTCCTCTCTTGTTTCCCTTCTCCTTCCCTTTTCCTTCCTCTTCTTTCTCACTTCCCTCTTCTTTCCGCTTCTCCCCCTTCGTTTCGTTTTTCCGGTCCCTACCCGTTTTTAGCTTCTTCTTCTCCGTCCCCCTTTTAGTTGTCCGGGGGGGGGGGGCAGTCTGCCCCCCGCCCCCCGCGGTTACGCCACTGCCACCCACTAGCGCCTCTATACGGTTATACCAAAATTACAAGCTTTGCTAGGTCATGAGGTTACTAACTAAGACCAACCCTCATGGGTGTTTTTGTTCTGATAGAACAAAGAGCGTCTCCTCCTGGTTCCAGCCAGCTCATGCATCCTGTTCATAAATATACATTTATATAATTGACACTTGTATCTTTCTACAAAGACATGACTAAAGTGAAACGGCGGGGAATAAATCGCCTTTATTTCTTTTTATTGGAGCAAAGACTACTTAGAAACACAAAGTTTGTAACAAAAACATTTAATCTTCACCTTTTCAGATGGGAATGATTGAAAGATTTTGAGATTACAATCATTTTACAAACATGTAAGCACCTCACCGTGCACCTGCAGGAAGGGTGGTATAACAAAAACTAGGCCTTTGTTTTTAAATCACCACAATCAGTTTGTAATGTCATATTAGGTTTTGCAACTACACGATGAAACTGAATAGCTGAACAATTTACACTCTGTTCCTGTATGCTGTGTTGGAAATCATAATATGAAATTAGGGATGGAAAACCTGTAAAAATTAATAATAAATCGGCTTAGACATAATGTTTCCAGCAGCTCATTCATCAGGTTCATAATATCATTTATATAATTTGCACTTTGTAACGATCCTTACAAGAAGTGCACGAAAGGTGAAAACGGAGGTGAATAATCGCGTTTATTTCTTTTGTATGGGAGCAAATATAATAGAAACACAAAGTGTGTAACAAAAACATTTTAAGCTTCACTCTTTCAGATGGGGATTATTGAAATTTTGATTCAGCATTCTTAGCGACCTTAACTCACTCGGTCAGCACCCAGAAGGGTATATACAAACAGGCCTTTGTTTTTAACACACACTTTAGTTTTACCATAGTCATATTAGGTTAAGTGCACTACAACCTGAAACTGAATATCTGATGACATTTAAACGCTGTATGTATCTGGTTGAAAATCATATATGAATTAGGGATGAACCTTTATCGGCTTAAATAATTGAAGAAACAACTCGTTCAATACTAGGAACGTCGCACTGCTGTAACACTCGAAAATTTCACAACTCGCAAAACCAACTTGCACTCGGCATTCGGAACTCGCACCACAACTACTCGCAAATCACCTCGAACAAACTTCAACGTCTAACTCACTCGCAATTTTAATCAAACTCGCATTCAGGAACGCCGCAACTCGGCAACATCGTACCTCTCAACTCTCACTCTCGAGACTCGCAACCTTGCAAATTATCCAACCCGGATTTGAATCGGGTTCTATATAACTGCATGCAAAATTTTGTGTTGGTTCACACAATACCAATGCAACCCCCTAAAAAGGGAAAATATCATTTCATTGTTTTGCTTCCTATTTACAATGTAAAGTACAACTTAAGGTCCTGTATTCAATAAATCTAAATTAAAATGGGCCCTCTCCATGCCTAGTGACCTAATCAGGCCTGCTCCTGCTTTTCATTCTATCAGGCAAGGTCCAAATTCTTATAACACAACTCTTTATATTATAATGCTATCTAGTTCTATGCACATGTTCCCAAAAAGACCAACCATACGCATGGCAAGCATGGCACACTTTTCCTCCACTCTGTCTACTTATACATTCTTGCTTTCTGAGATAGCAGAACTGGCACTAGAACTTCACATTTTAGGAACTATTCTCATCCCCAAATCGAAAGGTTCAATTTAGTAGCCCTACTAGGTCATAAGCTGTGTCCTTATTGGTATAGACCAGATAGCTGTCTGGCTATCTTACATGACCTGATGTGAGTTCCCTCTGGTGATTTTTTTTGGTCAAGATGTGGCTGGCTAGGGGTCACTCAGGGCAAAAATAAGTGCTATTATTTTGACTCTGTGCAAAACCTAGAGGCCTATGTGGGTTATTAATCCATTTGAGAGTAAATTTCACTTGCATTTAATTAACGGCCTACTTTTCAATCCTTGCCAATCAATTTCTGTCATGCATGAGGCATTGCTTTCTTGTTAAATCTTCATGATCACATCATGTAATTCTCCGTTAATATTTTGTACAAAGTATCATGAAAGACTCAAACATTCTCTGTGCCAAATAAAGCTTAAAGTACCGACAAAAGATTTCCCCTGCGTGCGCCCTCAATTTCCAAAATTGTGTTTTTTTGCTGACATATGTCTTGTCCATATACTAATCCATGTGTTAATTTTCTAAGCTTAAATAGCGAATTCCTTCATAATCGAAAAATCACAACGACAACTTGTTATAAAATTCCTGAAACCACTCTGGACTTTTTGCAATGCACAGTATCCTATGGGACATAATAACTACACATACATGTTTACTGCACAAACGCAAAATCCGATTCCATCTCAAATGTCGGAATTGTGTATTTTACGGTTATACGAATCTCTATTTCCAGTTGACTATTTTTCTTATTACAAACAAAACTACAACACAACACCAAAAATAATAGTGCAAATTTCGCTGAGTCGACTTTAAATTCCCAATTACATGTACAACTTTGAAATGTTATATAAATGTAAAAAATTAAAAAACTAAAAAATTCCATTTTAACTCTGCTCATTAACATCCCCACCTCAACCTTTTATATCACAGCGTTTATAATATGCTTTCTTGCTCCAGGGTTTAAAAAAGCCTCTTTATCATAAATTTTCTCTAAAAGTTCCTTAAAATCATCCCAAAGTATTATGTAGCTAAACCTGTCCATGACATAACCCCAGTAGTTAGGACATTCGTGTTGTGTGAAGTTTTTCTAATAAAATTAATTGCAATGGGTTTCGCACTGCAAAGCACTGCATTCCACTGTACAAACCCGACAAAATTTTATTATCAGTATCCTCAAATAATTTTGTTTTTAAACAAAACCCTCGTTTGGCTAGAATGCAGTTCACTTTGTGTGGTAGTAACTTATATTATAATGTTAAAGGGGTTGATAGAGTTACGCATCTGCTTTTAGTTATCTTATGAAAACATTTTGTGTAAACAAACATGCTAGTTATTCCTTATGAACTTATTGAAAATGTGGGATAGGTCAATATGGTGCTGAAGGCGTAACTATTTTCTCTCTGGCGTTTAGTTTCTGAACATTGCCTACTTAGTACTGTTATTTGTATCATACGAAAAGTCCTAAAATGAATCTCATATGCGTGCTCGGGAGCTTAGTTTTCATGGTCCAGATTAGGCCTATAGCTGATGTCTAAAATAACATATTATATTACAGGTCCTAATATTAAAAAACGTAATATAGTTTTACAACTACAGTGTCACGAAGTTCAATGAGAAAATCATAAATAAAATGTGCACACACATGGCCTCAGCCGATCGAACCCCGGACCTTATGGGTCTGAGTCGGTCCATTAATCCACTGCAGGACCACAATCCCTCGCACAAAGTTCCTTCAATTTAAGCATGGTGTCAACTCCCTCTGCACCCCTTCTTTAGACCAAGGTTAACCTTACAACACCAAATCACATGTAATGATATTGCGTCTGTCAGGTGCTATTAAAGGTGCTTGTCCGTTTTTATTGTGTCTCTAACTTTGATCATGAGAACCTGGCACTTGCAGATACTCCCCATCAAGACCCGTGGGAACCAACTGCGATTTTGATGGTAAGACGCAATAATGCAAGATGCACAAGCCTATCAATACTGTGCTAATATTGATTTAACCATAAAACGGTGGTTTTTTTGTTTATTATCTTGGGAATAAAATGGATTTGAGGCTTCAAATTTCAGACGACAATGAGCAAAATCCGGCCTTTCATTACTCAAAACGAATTACTTCCGGGTAAATCGGGGGTTCCCCACAGATGATCGGAACACCGCACCTTTAATCATGCCAACAACACTTGTTCCACTTTGCCAAATGTAATGGTGTAACCACTTTTCGTGTTTTTCACACACCCAGGTAGCTCAGGTCTATGTCCATTTCATACAATTTTTTTTTCTTTAATTAACTGAAGGGCTGGATCGATTTAACTAACATTTAATTAAAATGATATTTTCAACATTTTCGATATTCCATAATCCCTCCCCTAAGCATAGTGATAGATGGAATCGGATATATCACTGTCACTTTCTATTGTATTGTGGTACTCTTTCTTACTCTCCCAGATCCATAGGTCTTCCACTCCATATTACCATGCATGGTCATCATGGTGAAATTATTTATAATCCAACATGTTTTATGTTAAATTCATAAACCTTTTGAACACTACAACCCGTCAGGCCATTGGTTACCCTAACTATACCCTACAGATGGATAACACATAGTTTCAATGACTGAACATTGGTACGGTATGATGTGTTAAAACTGTAGTAAAAACTCATGAAGTAATATTCACTTAACCTTCATCCCTCTATGAAGGCAATTGCAAGTCACAAACCGCAATTGCCCGTGCTTTCAGGGTATATATCCTACACAATTCCTCACAAAACGAGCAGCGATATTATACACGTTTGGCAAGTCTAATGGGCTTTCAAGCCAGGGTTTTGCATTTGATTTACAATATAA
>JAMKCH010031719.1:0-27227 GCA_023653785.1 Ophioderma brevispina | reverse complement strand
TTTTTCCGTGCTTGAGATTGTATTGAATCGTGTATTGGATTTTCCGGTTCTTAAGTAGTGTTGGACTTGATTAAAACATTTTGGCCTCTCTGTTACTATGTTCAAAATGGCGTCGTACACAGGACTGACTATGCAGTGTTAAGACTCTTGTGTCAGGCCGGTTTGTTGTGTACTACAAGGGTGGTCCGGAAAAAAATGGTTAGACATAATGCACATCTCTCTTTGAAAAATTTCCTCCCCCTCTCTCCCCTATTCAATGTTGAGCCACCTCATTTACTCAACATCCTTGTCACTATCTATTCTCCACATTGATTGATATGGGGTGGGAAGGTAGGTTTGAGAGACAAGTTCTGCCTGCATTTAAATTAAAACTGACTCAGTCCAAAACAACTACATTGTAAATAGACGCATATTTTCAACACGAGTGATTAGTTTTCTAACAACTTTTTTCCGGATTGTATACTGCTACTGCAGGTTGGCTTAATCTGACCCCATTGGTGATTGCCTGTTCTCTCTAACCATCTAACGTGACTAACCTATCATCAGTCCACTTCTCCATGTTGTTTAGCTACCATGTCCTTACCCCCTCAAAATACTCATGTTTGTTTTTTATTGGTACCAAAAAACAGGACTTACAACTGTTGGTTACAGTAGTGGTTTTAAGCATAACGTCCATCCTTCTGAACCTTTTTTTTTTTGGTTTGTAAGGCCTCAATAACCCTCTTTGGTATTGTGTTGGTACATTTGCCGATCATTACACGCAACTTGCGCATCCAGTCCTGGCACTCTCGCCCTCACTCCAAGAGAGTTCCACGTCCTTATTATTATGAACAGAGTAACTGACTGGCTCGCGCATGATACAATACTATACGTAAAGACAAACAATTCCAGAAATTGATAGTAAGGGCAAAGAACTCAGTTTGTCCTATCTGTGCTTACTGCTTATTGGTCAATGCTCACGATACAGAGGTCAACCCCGGGCCATATAAGCCCAAATACCCATGTGGAATTTGTCACCCTAGCTTGCAAATGGGTGGGGCCAGAAGAGGGGTCCAATGTGATACTTGCAACGGATGGTACCATGCTGATTGCATGAACATGGGAAACTTTGACTATCAGAGGTGGGACCCCACATAGATTATCTGGATTTTTGCCACTCATTTGGCAACCCCAATTACTCATCTTATAGCTTGTCACTGGTAGCCCCATCGAGCTGTCTAACAGCTTATCGCAGTATTTTGTTCAGTGCAGCAAGGGACCAGAGAGTTTCAGCCTACACAAACATCATCACCCCTTCAAAAAATAAGACACAAATCCAATATAGTGCCACCAAAACTATTGGTTCATTGAGAGTCTTAGTGATAAACTGTCAAAGTAGTAAAAGCCAAAAAAGAGGCCTTAGCTACATGCCTTGATACCCACAAACCTCCACTCGTTATCGATCCCGAGTCATGGTGTAAATAGCAACTAGCCACTAGTGAAGTTTTTCCAGCGAACTTTACTGCCCTTTTGTAAAATGATCGTAATACCGCCGCACCTAGGAGGAGTTTGTAGCCCTAGAATGATCTATAGGCACGCATATACTGACTTGACATGATTGGTGAGCCTATCCGGGTGAGTGTACAGCTTGCCAAATGTAAGAATATTCTCCTTGGTGTGCTTTCTACCAGCCTCCGAGCATACCTCATAACAAGTTATAGACCATCAGACTGGTCGTTGTCTCGTATGAAGGTGGATAAAGGGTACTACATCATCTGTTTAGCAGAGGGACTTCAACTTCACCGATATCAGCTTGGGGATAAAGCTTTCCTTGAAGAAAGAGCTAACACCCTAATGTATCCAAAAGGTTCATTGAGATCATTCAGGAATCCCTCGCTAGAGCAGTGGTATCATAGCCCCACCAGAGGGACGCAATATACTCACCTCTTCTTACCACCCACCCTACTCTGGTTGACAAAGTAACCATTACACCTGGACTCAGTGACCACGAGGGTATTTCCTATGATTGACATCACACTAAGCCAAAAATCAACAGACTTCCACCATCCAGAAAGATCTACTAACCCTTTCACACAAAGCCAATAATGAAAACATCAAAAAGACCTTAAGAACCTGAGCGATACCATATTAGATAATCGATAACAACATCCCAGGTTACATCCACCTGCCTATGGAATGAATTCAAAAGGGCTTCTTAAAGCATGGATGATCACATCCCAACACAAAAATATCAAGAAGAGAACGCTAACACCAGGATAAACTCCACTGTTAGGAGCGGTCTACGCCGCAAACAACGCGCATAAGAGCAAAGTACAATCGGGCAGAACTCCAACAAGATTCTGACTGGAAGAAGTTCAGAACACTAGAAAAAGAAGTCCAGAAGGACACCAAAAGGGCTTACTTGAGTCTATGTCTTCAACCTGCTTGGAATCTCCTCACCAGTTGCCAGCGTTCTGCCAACACACACGTCTAAAAAATGACACTACTTGTGCGCGCTGCCTCCAAAGCCCCAGATATAATGGTAACTCTTTTCAGACAGCAGCATCAGCAAGGCCAATGTTCCTAAAATACAGTTGAGGTCGGTTTTTATTTTACCGAGGAAGAGTCCACGTCCAAAATTAACGACCCTGATACTTCATCATATCCACCAATGCCAAATTCACACCATTTCAAATTTCAACCTACAAGGCTACAAAGGACAGGACGGATCCCAGCCGCCTCTCAACTTGCAGCGTGATTAATCGCTCCTTCTCTTGCCCTCATCTCATACTTCCATCTCCCTGGCTCGGTACTGACGAGTGGTTTAACCGCTAACATCTCCCCCTATATAAAAAGGGCGACAAAACTACCCCTGGAAACTATCGGCCTGTATCCCTGACCTCCATCTGTTCAAAAATCATGGAACACTCTTACATAGTAACATTCTTAACACCTTGCCAACACAACATACTTACTGATAAACAACACGGTTCCTACAAACACTCATCTGCGAGTCTCAACTACTCTTCACGACTCTACACGCCTTGACAATAACATCCAGACTGACTTCATAATATGGACTTTTAGCAAAGCCTTTGACACGGTATCCCATAATGACTCTTATACAAAACTCGATAAATATGGCATCACAGGCAATTTAACACACATGATAATCAAACTTCCTCATCAAACGTAAACAGAGGGTGGTTGTTGATTGCGACACTCATATGGTGACCCATGTACATCGGGCGTTTCCACAAGGCACAGTCCTTCCCCGCCTCTTTTTGCTCTACATCAACGACCCCTCATGGCAATTTCATCCACAGTCAGACTGTTCGCAGATGACTTCGTTCATTATCGCACCATCAACGACAACGATGCACAGACCTTACAACATGAACATGAGTCACCAAAGGCAGACACTGGCAAATGACATTTAACAAACCGCACCATGTTACCTCTTAAGTCTCTCTTCCAAAACAACACCCAAACAGCACAATACAAACTTAGTACAGAACACTTCCAAGACCAACTCCCACACATATCTTGGGGGTAGAAAAAAAAAGCTCTCGTCATGATCTTTAGATGGACTACAATCCACATCAACAAACCACTACCAAAGCCAATAAGGTTTTGGGTTTTATTAGACGCCATCTACATTCCTGTACCCGTGATTTGAAAGCTTCTGCCTTCGAGGCTCTTGTCCGTCCCCACCTCGATTATTGCTCTCCGTGTTGGGACCCACTTGTTGACCTAGTGACAAAATTGATCTATCGCACAGAGGTGTCCCGTTTTGTCTACAGTGACTATAAAAAGACCAGTAGTGGTGACATCATCTCCCAACTTTGGGATGGGAACCGCTTAAATACCGAAGGAAGATAGAAGACTACTATGCTTCAAAGATTCGTTAGGGTCAGATAGCCATCCCGGCAGGAAAGTTCCTTCATCCGGCCTCATCACGTTCGCTCATCTCGCGAACGCTACATGATCTTGTTACACTTACACAAGGTGTGCGTATCTCCTGTCAAGTAGTTTTTGAATTTGGGGTTCATAATTTAATTTTCATTACTACAATCAGATTCATTATGTCCTCGACATAAATGTGAAAGGAAAAACATTTGTAAGCTACCTACCCTTGTGTGTATCCAAACTGGTAGACTGTGTTGAATGATATATGGACATACATAGCAGATGGAGGAATTAGAGTGCTAGTGGAGCATAAAATATCTGGCATGGTATTGCACAGAAAAAAACATATGTAAATACAACAATGCTGCAAAACAGCTTGAAACGCGAGCATTATTTTTTAGGGTTAACAGTTGGGTCAACATTTTTTGAAAGGACTGTCAGTGTGCTTTCACTTTGAATCTGCAATACTTATTGGATACTGAGTGTCAAAGGGAGCTTACACCAAATGGTAATTTCTTTTGGTTCTTCTCCTTGCGTATCACAAGCCATTGGTAAGGGCTTGCGTGGTTCAGGAACTTAGTCAGCTGAGTAAGCTTGATCCGGGGTAGGCATGTTATTTTTTATGGCGACATGTTGATATAATTTGATCACGACATCTTTGTCGACATAATTTTAATACAATTTTATCATCCATAAGTCCAAACTGACCTGTATGCTTTTATACTAAATCGTAGTCCTAGACTGGACACATTGGAACTCATTACCACATTACCCAGTCTACTCCAGGCAGGGTATCCTTTGGGATGGTGAGTTAGCATGGTTAGTCTTGAGTTGGAGGTAAATGAACTTACTAAAGACGTAAATAGAGGTAAATGAACTTAAAGACGTAAATAGGTCAGTGTTACTTCAATGTCATGGTATGAGAATTATCACATTTTTCACTGAATATTATTTTCATATACGTTTATATTCATTAATAATAAGCCCCTGAAAGAAAGAATTGGTCAAACTTGATTCATCTCTAGATAGACCATGGCCTTTTTTAATATAATGCCTATTATACAAGAAACATTTTGGTGCTGGGCACCAATGTATGCCCGCGCACTGGCAGAATTATTAAAACCATCCAAAAATAGCATAATTGAGAGATCAATAACTTTTCCAAGCAAAAATTGCTCGTGTAAGTGACTTTGACTGACACCTGATTTATTACTAGTATAATAGTGGTATCAGTAAGTGTTGATTCAGATCACTATTTCTGTTCAAGTTAATGATCACTGTACAGTAGTACCTCAATATTAGACCCTCATAACTGATGGTCGGCTGCCACGAATTGTCAATATTTTCTGATATGCCATGATATAGTACCTGAGTATTAAGCCGGGCACTGTTGGCACTTCGCCCAACTGGCTAGCTGATATTTGACCCCACTTAAACACATGGAAATAGAACCTTGTACAGATTCCATATAAATTTTGTATAAAACCAACTGAAAAATACAATCTATCTCACACTGTATCATCACAAAATCATCATTTTACTTTCACAAAAACTATCTTGTGTTTGCATAAATATTTATGTCATGTTCATCACAACCATTAAGTAATTTTAGCACTGTTCATCATTTTCAATTGTCATCAAAAAATTGTTATGACCAGGCTCTGCTGCTTCAATTCAGCAAAAACTCCATGTCTGTCAAATTATGCAACAAGTTTGTCGATATCCTGTTTTTTATAGCGACATGTCAAGATATGGCTTATGGCGACATATGTGTCGACAGAAGGCATGTCGACGACAGCCCTAATCCGGGGCCACGTGTACCATGATACAGATGCTCCTAACAGGGCCCGCTATTTGAAGCTGGGGAGGATTTGGAACAATCAGGGGTTTAGCCCTACTTTATTCAAAAACATGGCTGCAATGTACTGTACAGGTGTGAATCCCCTCTATACATGTGACCAGCGGTGTACATCCCCTCCAAAGGACGGGATGCTTTCATGATTCATTTGCCCACTTCCAAATGAACCATGGAGAAGAGCGGTATTCGGCATTGATTATCAATAAGCTGGTATACAGATCAAATCCAGAATTGCGCACCCGAATAAATCCTAGCAGGTGACACACCAGGATTCGAACCCAGGAATTGTTAAATTACGCCACAGGCAACCACCTAACGCTAGGCACGGTCTCCCACTTTTTTGTATTTTTATGAAAAAAAAAGCAATACCCGAAATGACTTGTGTGTCAGTTAAGCATTTTCTCAACACTCACTAATCCAGATCAATTCTATTAAATTCTGGTATTATAGGTTAAGAATTTGTCAGCAAGATGGCTAAAATAGATCCTTCTAAACCTAAATAGCATATTAAAAAAGACCTTTAACTTAAAACTCATGAGGTTTTCCTTACCCATGATGTGAAACGCTGCCATACAGACTGCCTTAGTGCGTGGAACAAGATTATACTCTTCCGAGCTGTGGTGAACTTGATGGGAAGCCCACAAGATATTTACCTCTGTCAAAACAAAAAATATAAAATATAAACTTAAAGTGGTTCTCGAAACACAACTTAGATCCTCCACCCATCATGGTAGTAAAAGAAGGAAAGGTACCTTAACTTTGAGATCACAGGGAGGATTGTGCGTGAAATAACAGGGGTTCTTAAACAATGAGGCTCCTGCCATCGCAATTGCAATTCTTGGATAGCCCAGTACCTTTGACAATTACACTATTGACCATGCAACCATTGTCGTTACTTTGCCCTGATCTGACTGAACTATTGGAAATGACCAAGTAACAACTGATTGTGACCCACCACAAGTTCTAGACCCTACAACCATTTGTAGTGATGTGACCTTGGAGACTGAAAAATATTGAATTAAATGGACTACACCCCCAGGTTTCAGGACCATACAACCATTTATAGTGATTTGACCTCGGATGATCCTAGATGACTTTTGGTATCAAATTGTTGACTATACTCCACCAAGTTTCATTACTATACAATTATTTGTAGTTATTTGACTTTGGATGCCATCATGACCTGGATATTTTCAAAATGTGGTGGGCACATACAAATATTTTGTTTAGTGATTTGACCTTGAATTACCCTACATGACCTTGATGACCCCCAAGTGACGGAAGTACCGAATGTTGACCACACCCACCAAGTTCATCATCCTACAATAATTGACAAGGTTTTAAAGCATTAACCCCATTTTTTTACATTTGACCTGTGACCTATGCACGACCAATCTCCGAACTCATCTACAGCCTACTTGAGCGACATCTATGGTGTGAAGGACACCCATACTTGCTTAGAACAAAAGATATCATGTTTATAGCATTTTAACCCTATTTTTTACCAAATCTGTCCATATTTGACCTTTGCCCCATTCGGATGCCAGCCACCGCTACTGAGATACATCTATGTTGCGAAGATGGACGTCACACTTGCTTAGATCCAAACAAAGATATCGCGTGGGATGCACACACACATACGCACAGCTAGCATTTCTATAGTTCCCTTTGCCAACAAAAGTTGGCAGGGGGGAAAATACAGCTAATTATACCCTTATCCAAAGCTATAGATGAGGTGACATGTTACGTCAACGCCAGGCAACGAACAAAGCACAGCCCAGCAAGTATGCCTGAGCAGCCTGCAGGGCTTGTGCTTTTAAAATCAAACGCTCATCAGTGTGATCGGCCTAGTATGAACAGTAACTGTAATGGGCATATTCTTCGCACCTCTAACATTCAGTAGATCAGTGCTAACTTGTGTTTGTGTAAACATTGATGTTCAACTCATCTATATCACATGCTTTGTGCGTGTGTGGGTGTTAATGAGAGCTAAAACACATGATACAGGCAGGCCTGTAGCCAGGGTTTTTTCTGGGGGTGGTGCGGATTTTTCCTAAAGTGGACCTTTTTTTTCTCCCAAATGTGGATCGTTTCACACAATGGAGGTGGTTGTAAATTTGGCAAAAGTGGCCTTTTTTGCCCAATATTGCCCTTTTTGAGCCAAAAAAAAAAAACCCCAAAACCCTATTTTTTCTTAGCTCGCTTTTGCCTCCGCACACACATTTTGTGGACCTTTTGGAAATTTGGAGATTTGGGTGGTTAAAGCAATCGCACCCCCTGGCGATGGCCCCTGGATGCAGGGTGAAGAGGTATAATGTAATTATGCCTAAAAATCAGTCCACATAACTTGCTGAGGGCAGTATGATAGCTAAATGCCTCATTGAAAAGAATTTAACAATGGTTCTGCAGATCCTCTGAGTGATGAAAATCAAAATTAAGGGTTTGCTTGAGAGGTACTGAATTTCCAGGATGCCGGACCCAATTAACTTTTCTGCCTTATGACCTTTTTTTTTGATCCTAAGGTGTAAACTAACATAAATTCAAGGAATTTTCACCTTCAGTTTCTTCAGGTCCAAGTTGACAAAAATTCATTTGAACAATGTAGAATTTTGATGTTGAATTTTCATAAACAAAAAAAAACAACATTAGAAAATTGGCTTCTTCCGAAAGTAATCCACATACCCCTCCAAAGATTACTTTGTTTTCATCCCACAATTTAAATATTAGTGGAATGCTCAAGGGCTGGTTTTTGACAATCGTGAGTGTGAATTCCCTGGTGGCATTTTTCTCTCATGTCATCTTGGTGTTTGTGACCATCAAGACAAAAATGGAAAAAACAGCTAAATGACAGTATTCTTTTGGGAAACATGGTGATATTTTTTTTTTTCAGTGTGTCAAGTAAAGTCATGGGAATTCCCAAGATTCATCTTTAGTTAGCTACTCAATCTCAATATCTATTCAGTGCATCTGTTAAAGTAACACATTGGAAATATTGGGATATGCTTTTTATGATTTTGCTTTGTGAGAATTCCCATAACACTTTGGATTTCACTATTGGGAATTCGCCTGCATTTGTTGGAAAAGGATGTGAATTCGCCACTGTTATCATTGGTTGAGTTTAGGTTATTTTTGGAATAGCCCATAGAAAAAAAATGCCACAGGAAAAAGAAGGCCCTTGAAGTTCATGTTTCAATATTTTGTGTAAAGAGACAGAGGGCATTCCAAAAAAAAGTGCCCCCCATTTTTTTCGAACCCTTTGATCAAATACTGTAACCATGTGCCATGCGATGAAACCAATAGTACATGAAGTCAATGCTTATGAAAGACGAACATCCACGTCAGGGGCTATCCCCATGGCAAGTCTCTTGAGGGCGTAGTCTCTTCTTGATGGTTGTGTAGATCGACAATTCAACCCTTACTTATTGCCCTGAAGTGAATAGAACACAATAAATGGACGTGATATGCTCTATATCTTGGGGCGCACACATGCACAAACTTTTTTCCTTGTGCAGGGGCATCACTAGACCTCTAGCCAAGGGCCAATGTTAGGCAGACCTGAAGATTTCTCCCGGGCCGTGAATATGACCCCCTTTTTTCTCACTTTGCCTTCAAAATTTCTTCCCCATTTTTTCCTAGGGTGGGTGAGTCGTCCACTTCGCCCACCCCTAGTTTACGCTAACGTTGTGCATTTAAAAATTTCTGTCCAACATGCAATAGCCGTTACATCCTACTAAGTCACTTTCTTTTGTTGCCTGCCAATCCATGCCTGCGAATCTTTATGGCGCCATAGTATTAAAACTCTAACAGATACAATTGCCCATGTGTAACCGTCAGGCCGACTATTTCAAGCTACCAGGCCCTATCATGTTTACAAACAAATTGCTGTTAACTGGTCTATTGGTAATTTTTATCTTTTTTTTTTTTCCCTTTATCAGTATGCATCTGAAAATAACAATTGACTCCATCATGCCTAAAAAAAAAATAGCATCAGGAACAGGGTTGGCCGGTAAACCGAGTCGGTTAAACCGGCGTTTTATGGCGGCTGTCCTATTTTGGCAAAAACGGCAAAAAACCTCAATTGGTTCCTAAATGTTTTTTAAATTTTTCAAAAGTTGTTATTGTTGGTTTTTAAATTAACGCTATAGAAGTCAAAAAAATAAATTTTTCAAAACAAAGTGGTTGAAAGTACAGCAAATCACTTCTGTATCTGGCTTTTTTATTCATACAACACATTGATACTTAGTATCCATTTAGTGTTAAGTGGAAAATAGTCCCTGAAAATTCACAATGTCATGTACCTTCAAATTTGATCTGTAGGCAAAATAAATTTCAAACGAAATATTATAATTAAGGAAGAAAAAATAAAAAGAGTATTTTAAGCTAAATTTGAAAATAAAATCGGATAATATTTAAAAAAGTGGAAGCAAAGCAAGTACTGGGGTCACCATTAGATTGAATGTATGCAATTGTAATTGTAAATCCGCAGCTACTCTATTTTGTTCTGCTGTATCAAGTTTAGCATGTTTTAACAATTGTCACAATGCACTTTTTCCATTTTATTTTTCGTTCAATTTTCGCAATTTTTCTCTCCTCTTTTTTGGTGTATTTTTGTATTATCAAATAAAATAATACCAGGTAATGTTTGATCAATAAAGAGGGACTTTTTTTTATATTACATACCCTAAAAGACTTTGCACATGAACAAACCTCAACATTTCCTATTTTTTAGCGGTTTAAAACAGGTTTAAATCGTTCTTCCTGGAAAAACCCAAGTTTTTGCCAATAAAGCCAACCTGATCAGAACACTTGCCAGGTGTTCCTTCGTTGAAAGCATGCATGAACGTGCGATTCATTGATTGTGCGTGTGTAGGTGAGTGCATACATGTGCCATTTGATTTGTGCAATGTCGCTTATCTACCTTGCATGCATCAAATGCATGTACTGCTAATTTGGTTAATTCAAATCCAAACTTTTCCTTGTATTCCTTCCTACCAAATGCCCTTTTTTAAAAAAAAAAAGTTACAATTTAAAATTGTTTGTGCACCAAATGGCTGTACCTATTCCACCCCATGGGAACTTTTAACTTTTTTTGCCCGGTTTTATAATAGTTTGTTTTCCAAATCATCTTGGGGTAACTTTGTCATACTGGAATCGTGTTAGCGTTGTTATTAAGGCGGACACAGAGATTGTCAAAAGATTATTTTTTTTGTATTAATTAAAAAATAGTCATCTAGAACTACAGACACTTCACCTAATGCTAATTCCAAAATTAGAAATGAATCAGATTTTTTGTTTTCATCATAAAACATTTTGCACAGTATACAGTGCCATAGGAATACTGTGTATACCAAAGAAGAATTCTGGATCTGGAATATATAAAAGTTGTGATTTTATATATAATATGATGACTTTTAATTTGAGCTTAGTTATTTCACACAGTGATTATTATAATGATCATATACAAAACAACTTGATTTGTTTTGAAAATTGGAATGCGCCCCTCACCCGGAAATTCTCTGCGATACTTTTTAAAGTTTTTCCTCTTTTCTGGAACTAATCTTAGGCTAAAAGTGTTCGAACATTTTATAGGCCTACTTCAAAATGCCCCGTCTCCCCCTGGACAATGTTGAATCCGAAATTTTGTTCTTGCCACCCGACAAGAACCCAACATTGATTGGTTGGGATAGGGAGGGGTGAATGGATAAGAAATGCTCCAAGCCTCCCAACCCAAGTTGACATGATTCCTATATATCTCTTTAAGAGACTACGGCAAGTAATCGGGGCAAAAAGAGCACTGCGTTTCCAACACATTATGGCTAAGATTGTGTTGCAAGGTGAAAAAAATTAATCTAATTTAGCATTTGTCCTCAACTTCTTTAAATTATGAGAGCTATACAACTAAATTTCAGGTGCACATAAAATCAACAAGTGATGTGAATCACAAAATGAGTCTGAATTCGATCAGATTCATTTTTTACTTTTGCATGTAACTGTATGTAACCATTTAAAAGCTCTATTTTGCTGAAACCCCCTTGAAATTGAACCAAGTCATTCCAAAGATATATACTTTGAAGGGTGGCAATAACATAGTAACAAAAGACCGTTTCTCTCCTTGTTTGGCCTGTATCTCAAACTCAAAATATTTTGCTACTTCCGACTCATTTACTTTTGATTACTCACATACTGGCTTACGTAATTGCATGGAAATAATCAACGTCACTTAGGGAGTGGTCCAATAAAATGTACTCTTAGCATATTGGGCTCAAAGTCGTCCTTATAGACAGGTAAGGCTCTAAATTTAGTTGGTGTTATTACTAAATTAAAAAATAAATAGTTAACTCATAATCAAACAAACTTCATGATGTTACGGACAATATTACATGTGATTACTCAATGTAAGCAGAAAACTCAAACCTTCATGGCGCACACCTTCTTGCATTTGGTATAATAGGCATGAATTAAACATAGTGTAAGTTCATGTGGAGATCGATTATGATGATGATGATTATGACGATGACAGTGTGCTTTTCCGCGCTACAAAGTGTCTTTTTTGTGTTGAATAACAACTTAATATTTATTTCATAATGTAAATATTTACATAATAAAATTTCAAGACAATGTTTAACTAAGAAAAAAATAAAAATTTTTTAACATGTTAATAGTTTCACATATGGTTACGCTCTTTATATGATACATTGGTACGCTTTTACATTTCAAATGAAAATAGTCTAATCCAAATGTGCAGAACTTGATTTCGACCCGCGAACCTCCCGCTTAAAAGGCGAGATCTTGCCTCTAAGCCATTCGCTCTTTACATACCGATGACGATGATGATCTTTATCAACCTTCGATAATTTCACCTAGACCATGACTCGATATCCACGGAAAGTCTTTTTTTCAAGAATAAAATGATCTCTGAAAATCGTTCTTTAATTAAAATCAAACACAACCACGCTAACCAATTAAAACAGATCATGACTCCTGTTAGTCTCTATTGTTAATAATATGGTTTATTTTAATGTGATTTATGATATGGTGGATTTGGTATAAGACCGTTCGTCGATTCCTGATTAAACTATTTTAAGGTTTGAAACTAATATGAGTATGTAAGAAGCGATTTGGCTTAGAGGCAAAGCTCTCGCCTTGCAACCGGTCAGGTTTTGCGTTCGAATCGAAATCACGTCCTGTCCTTTCGAATATCGTTTATTTTTATTTAAATTTAACTTTAACTTTATCAATAAAGCGCGTACCCTATATGAAATGTATTTACACATGTTAAAATCTTTCTTTTTTTCTAGTTCACGTATCTTTTAAAAATTTTTATGTTGGATATTTACCTTATGAAATAAATATTAAGTTGTTAAACACCAAATAAGACACTTTGGTACCGCGTAACGCAACACTGGCATATTGCTGCACACAATTGGCTGTTAACCCTGAATTTAGCTTAAAACGGTCAATGAAAGTATGGCCTATGCTGATTAAAAGTGTCCATTCCCTAAAGTAAGGCAGAAGGGAGTGTAATTTGATACTCAGATGAAACATCTTATTTGACCTATAATGTGTACAAGTTTCATTTGCAGATATCATTTATCTATTGAAATGACAGACATTAAGTTAGCATGAAATCCTCTTTCTAAAGTAACGTATACAATCTAGCCAAAGTGTTGGAACACTTTAAGGCTACTTCAAAATGCCCCGTCTCCTCCTGGAAATGTTGAATCCTGAAATTTTGTTCTTGCCACCCTACAAGAACCCAACATTGATTGGGTGGGGATAGGGGAGGGTGCATCGGTAAGAAGGCTCCAGCCTCCCCACCAAGTTGACATTATTTCCTATATACCTCTTTAGAGAAATACGGCAATATCGGGGCAAAAATACACTCGTGTTCCAAACATAGGGCTAAGATTTTAGTTCTATTCCTGTTGTTTCACTCTGAAGTAGGTCTAACCCGATCACCCTAATGACTGTTCTACTGACTACAGAATTTTAAAAAAAACTTCAAAATCGGTTCATTTTCGATTTCGTTTTTTTTTTTTGAAACTTCTTTGCATTTATCATCGCAGTTTTTCGACAGCCAAAAGCTTCCAGAAAGTATAGTTGCAGATTGATTTAGGTAAACCACTAAACCGGCGAAATTTTAAGTAAGTTAGGAACAACATACACACTCTTTATTTCACCGTTTGGCCATCAGAAATGGAACCAATTTTAATTCAAGTTTGGACCTCTTTATATTAATTTACTCGTAATAGAAATCGGTAAAAAATGAGAATTTTGCCGATGCCGATCAGATAACGCTAATGTCATAATCGGCCCGATGTCAAGAATACCGAGCATTCATATTGGTTATCTCTACTCTTGATCTGTATCTAGAGTAAATCCAATGTTCAGTCATACTCAAGGAGTGCAACAAAAGCAGTTGGCACTCTTTTGTATTTGGGTTATTGAAATAAATGACACAAGTAAATGGTATCGACTTCTATTTAGTCCCCTGAATTTTTAATATGTCCTACAATGCAAAATATTTTTTTGCAGTCTTTGAAAGAAAATATGAAAAATTTAGTCCAATTTGAAAGAATGGGAGGCATATTAGAGGTTTTTAACACTTTCACGAGGGGCACTCCTGCTAAATTTGTTCATAAACCTTTGGGTCTCTAGTATAAACCACCACAATTGGCATTCTTTTCAATGGACATAACTATTTATCAGCGTATCTTATTTTCACATATTGACAGTTAACCTTTCTTGATAATTATTTACCACTAAATTTACGTGATGTAATCAAGTTTTTGAAAGGGTATCTTGCAATACTTAATTTTGTTTATGGGTTTCACTCAAATATCTCAAGAAAGCTATTAAAGGACTATGGTTCAAGTCTGCCGATAGCCTTGTCGCCAGAACCCCTGATTTTACCAGAAAGGTCAAAATTTAGTTATCTGAAGAAGAAGCTACTACCTTTGGATCTTAGGGCTAACGGAGGTTTGGTTTGGAAGATATACGAGTGAAATGTACTACCATTTTGCTCACCATATTAATTTTACAAGTCTCTATGGGCTATTACAAAATCAAACTTTTTTAGCTCATGCATCAAAACTAATTGGAGTATCAGTGCAAACTTTACAGATGGGGTTTGTGGGTGAAGGCCATTCTAGTACAAAAGAAAACTTTACCTACTAAAATCAGATCACCCCCTTTTTAATACGCGTCATTGTGACAAAACCAAGCTGGAAAACTTATGATGTTGTTTGTTATCCACACTGACTTGCATGATAGTTAGGTTTGGTACCTGAGCTATCCAGTAGCTCAGAGTTGAGAAAGAATGTACACCATGAACTGTCAGCAAAAACGAAGGTTTTGCTTGGTTTTTTTATTACAATGAACTCTTACTTAATTAGGTGACAACACAACATACCTAAATAACCTCTTGCCAGATCTCAAGAAAAGGTTATTTTCCAAATTTGCAGTTGACTTTGGATGGTACATTTTGATGTTAAGAATGAATGGTCCTATCACATTGCCACAATAGTCCACTGTGTTGTAATCTCTGTTTTTGTTTATGGACAGAAAATCAAACTTATAATTTCTTCTAGAGTAGAATCTAATCTGCCATCCTAATATTATATAGGAACATCATATCAAATAGTCTTAGAGAAAAATGACCATAAATTCAATCCCCTAATCAATTTTGTCGCAATCTTGACTATGGTAGGGATTGAACTGTCCTCCTCCACTTATTTTGCAGTTTCAAAGACCATCGATTTGTTTTAGTGTTTTCTTTATTTTTAAAAAATTTCCTAATATTACATTAATCATTTCCCAGCCGAAATTGAAGTGCTTTTAAGTTTGAAATTCCAGGGGTGTTTGCATAAACAAACTCCCTAAAATCTCACTTTGGCTTTTTTTTTTAAATTAAGTGTTTGATTCATTAGAAATTGTTTAGAGAAAAATAATTAGGGAAATTAAAAACACATGTTATTTCAAATAGAAACACTCAATCGCAAAAATCTAAAGTGAGATTTTCTAAATCTGTTTCCTTTCATTGACATATATTCATCCACCAAGGGAGTTGTAGTTTCATTTAGGAAAATATGAAAGTGGATACTTCAGTATTTCTGAAATAGTCAAAAAGGTTGTGCGACCACCTGGGTATAAACAGAACATTTTAAAACAAATGTACGATGTTTGATATTTCCCTAACCATAAAAAAGACAGAACTCAATGACTTGAAATAATTGAATAAAAGGTGTTAGTGTTTTTCACAAAATTGCCCATTTGTATTTTAAAAACTGCTAAAATCAGGTCCCGTACAAAGTCAATGGGAATTTTAAAACGGGCATTAGGGCGACCTCTCCAAAATGCCTTCTTTGGAAAAAAGTAAAAATTTGGCCACATATTTTTTTTCACCAATACAACATGTCACACAATTCAACAAATGGCGCATGAAGCGCAGCCGATGCACTTAAGCAAATAAACTTGGGCCAGGGTTCAGAGATCTTGAAAATCTCATAATGTATAGGTAAATTGAGGGATGAGGTTGGTGGAGCACGAAATGACTCTTTAAAACCAAAATTAACGAAAAGAAGTTAGGGATGAACTTCCAATGTAGAAATGTCTACATAGTCATTAGTGAGCGCGTACTGCTAAAGAGATAAGGAAAATGCTACTACGCAAGAAAGCATGAAATGCTCGGGCTTGTAATAGATTCCAAAACAGTGTCTGTAAGAATAACGCTCTGATGTTTTACCTGCAATGGCAATGATAAGTAAACTCCAACAAAATTGAACCCATAAAATATGAGAAGTGACTGAAAGGGAAAAATAATATGTTTCATGCAAAGTGATTTTTTAAAATTTGCTATCATATTGTAAATATCAATGGATTTATAACAGGTGGCCTCATCTGCAGTCGCTGCCATTTGTCATTGTGTATCCTTGCCAATCCTAACACATGGCAGCTTTGCAGACGGGGTATTTTGTCCTAAACCCTCGATATGATGTATCCTGCTTCGGGGGGAGGGGGATACCCAGATGAGGATTGGTGCCACCATATGGGTTTCACTTTCAGTCGTATGGTATATGCTGTCCGAACACACTTTTCATGAAACTTTGGTAGCTATCAGAGGGTGTATTGAGTCAATCCCACACTGCACCAGTTTGGGAAATTTCACCTCAATAGGGTCCATGTGATCCACCAAAATCCTATCTTAACACATAAAAACCCTTGAATTTGAACATTTTCATCCCCCAAAGTGTTAGTCTTAGGGAATTTTTAGCATGGATCATTAATGTTTTGTGGGCCTCTAGCTTTCTTGTACACTTTATCCCTTTAAAGGACGGACATGAGTTTTGTAACCAGTGCAGTAGTGCAAATTGCATGACAATTAGTGATTGTTCAAAACGCACCTTCTGAGGTCATATGAGATGGGTCACTTTTCAAAAGTATTCTAAATGGTTAAGGACAAAATTAGCCAATCTGGAATCAGAAAATGCCACAAACTACTTGGGAATGGTTGGAATTTTGAGGGAAAAACTGGCAATTGGCCACAATAATTCTGCATCTCTGATATAGCTATGGTCCCATATTTGGTGAAAATTGGTAACACTGGGAGGTTAACAGGCAGCAAATTGGCCCTTTTTGTCCAGAATGGTCTAGGTTTGTCTAGAAGGGCACTTTTAGTGTCTAGGTATGTCCAAAATCTGTCAGAAATGTCTGGGTGAAAAAAATGCACTCACAATCCACACAAAATGTGTCACGGAAAGTCAAAGTTGTCCAAGAAAGGGTGTCCATGGTTGTCTAAATATCTCCAAGCCATTCCAGTGACCAAAACATTAACACGTTTGGAGGCTATGCAGACGTATGTCTGGCATGGGGAAGAACTTAACTGATCTAGAATTTCTGGACACAAACCTGGACAATTGTGACAAACCTAGACTTGCATATTTGTGGAGGATTTGATTGATTTTTTTACCAAGACATTTTTGGACAGATGTTGGACAAACCGAGACACCAAATGACAAACCTAGACAATTCTGGACAAAATGGGCATTTTCTGAACATTTGGCATGCCCCCACACCTGTGTAAAGTATGTAGGTCAACCTTCCGACTCTTGTTGGAGGCTACCATCCCTACCTTAACCCATAACTACCCCAGTTTAAAACAAGACATCCATATTGATGAAAATGAAGTCCACATTAGTTTTGGAAAATAAAAATAACAGGCGGTTCTCGAACACCAAGTTCCCGCCTTGTCGCGGTAGTTAAAAGGAGGAAAGTAACATAACTAAAGATCACAGGGAGGATTTGGATGGAAACCAGAGGCTCCTCCATAGCATGTCATTACTGGATGACCAGATGACCTGAAAAAGTCTGGTATTCAACATGACCACACCCACCAAGTTTCATGACCATACAACCATTTGAGTTGTTTTACCTTGGATGGCCCCAATGACCTGAAATGACTCAAAAATTTTCTATGGGACCTGAATGTTGACCACACCCACGAGTTTTCATCCATTCAACATTTGCAGTGAATTGACCCAGATTGACCCCAGATGACTCAGAAATGACCTTGGAAAAAATTGCATAAATGTTGACTGCACCTACCGGGTTTCATGACCATACAACTAGCATATAGGGATTTGACGTGGTGACCCCACATGTACCTTGAAATGCCCTTCCAAATTTTTGCACTGAATAATTGAACGCCCCACCAATTTCATCATCTACTTACAAGTTTAGGGATTTAACCTGAATGACCCCACATTGACCTGAAATGAACATTGGGACAAGGTTTAAAGCAATTTTGACGCAGCAGTCTGTACCTTGACCCCTGGCAATGACCCATCTTGAAATCATCCGCGCCTACTTAAGCAACACATACAGGGCAAAGAGAGAAACCCATAATTGCTTAGATCAGAAAGATATCGTGTGTGACAAGGTTATAGCAAGATTTAAGCCTATTTTTGACCATATTTGACCTTTGGACCCAAGACACATGATTCCCACCCAGCGTGTACTCGAGACATCTAGGTTGCGAGATGGACACCCACCAAACTTGCTTAGTTCCAAAGAGAGGTGTGGGGACACACACATCGGCACACGGACAGGAGCATTTCTATAGTCCCCTTTCGACCAACAAAAGTGCAGGGGACCAAAAATAGATCTGAAGAAGGCAGTGTGCTTATCCATAGCAAGTACTATCTGGGATGCTAAACTGTAAATTTGAGTGAAGTCAATTTCAGTGTATTTTATACATACCAATACAATGTCAAGACTGATGAACTCCTATAGGTTAATTGCTGATGGTTTGAAACTAAGCCTACTCACGCCCAAAGAGAAGTGCAAAGGGGTAAAATAGTAGATCATACGATTCGAACAGGACGACAGGTGCGTACATACGGTCAATGAAAGGAAGCTTAGGTCAAACAATTATTTATGCCTATAGTACCCAACTGGATAAAATTATCTCCGATAATTTAAACTATGGAGTTTTTGTAGCAGGACCCCAAAGTAAAATTGCCTAATGGTTCAATAGTGACCCTTTAAGGTGCATTTTTGTGACCCTAGAACCTATCTTTTGGTTAGGCTAATAATATCCAAAAAATGGTATTTCCAAAATTTTAGTTGATTTTGCGGGCATTTTGATGTTATGAGCAAATGTGTCACTAGAGTTTCAGTAGAGAATGGTTTCATATCGAAGGAAATTTTGAAAGTGCCCAATAACTTTAGAGCAATGGACTTAAATGTCCACTAAGAAAATAAACATTTAGAAAACAATACTGTAGAATCAAAAAACATTGCCATTGCAATAATGTCAAGCATGATTATTTGGCCTAGTCAAAAGTCATGTGTATGTTTATTGGATTAACACGAGAAAAAACCTACAACTGGCACAGGTAAACACTACCTTCCTTATAACAATGTATACGCACACAATGGCTTCCCTTCCATACTTTCCTATGTATGTTGTAGTATCACTGATGTAAGGAAAGAGTGTTTTGAACCAACCCCATAATCCATTGCAAATTGCCTTATACTTGTACTAAACAATATCAGTTACTTAAGGATAAAAAGGTTTAAAAATTAAAAAGAGCAATAAGACATTTCATGACATGCTAAAAATCCCTTAAAACTAAGCTTTGGGGAACGGCTAAAAGTTGTGTAAAAGGCAATGCAAGGGTGTAATGGGTAATAGATTTTGTGGGATCACATGACCAATTTGAGATGCCATCCCAGAACTGGTGAATTGTGGGATTGACTCAATACACTCTCTGGGTTATTCCAATCAATGGACATTGGTCTCAGATATAAACAGCAAAATATGCTGTGTTTATGCTTTGAATGACACATTCTGATAATAGTTTCCTGCTGGATTGTTATCTTTCCTCATGTGATGCTACATGTAGGGCAAACTTATCAGATTGAGCATGTACAGGGTGTCTCAGACTAAATGCTAACCTCCAACAATATTATTAATGCTCTTCGTACAGTGTTTCTCTGGTTCTGTGTTAGGCCAAAAAAATTGGAAATATTTTTTTAAATGTATTTAAAATGGCTAAAAAATCATGGGGTCAGTTAAAAACATCTGTTCTAAATCATATAAAACACCCAATCAGCGTACAAGCGTGTGCTACAGGAAGGGGGGGGTGGGATGGTTCCCCAAAATTAGTCCTACTCCGTACGGGGATGCAATGCATATTTTTGTGCGGGGGACCCGGGAAATATACGCATGTATTTCACATCACTAGGTGGTTGCTGCATGGTGGGATTCGGGATAGGTCATAGATAGTTGCATGGAATTCTGCAGAAGAGTTTGAGAATAAAAAAATAAGACTAAGGGTATAGCTTTTTTCTTTGACGCTTCTTGCACAAGCAGAAAATGGTGACTTACGGAGAGTTAGGGGGCGATATTGATGTTTCATTTGGAAGGGGGGGAAAATGAGAACTACTTGCGTGGATATAATGGGGAAACTACAGAAACTTGAGGAATTATGCTAGAGAGAGAGGGAGGAGAGAGAAATTAGAAGATGGATGTTGAGAGAGGGACTCGGGTGATGAGGGAAATAAGAAAAACAGACAAAAACTTAGGCCTAAGCCTAAGTAAGTGAGGGGAGTATTATATTTAACGACATCACCCAATTGTGTCATATCAGTGTCATGTAACTTACAAAACAAACCTTAAAAATATAAATATTGAAGAATGAAATAGATTTCTGTAGATTCCTTCAATATTATAGTTTAGGTTTGTTTGGTTTTATTATTTAAATTGAATATTATATATTAAAATTTTATCCTTCCCCTGTCTGTTGATATAAGGATCACCCTATTATCCCACAGCCCTTTCTTCAGCACGAGACGGGGAAGCATTTCCCCCCCTCCTCTTCCCCCCTTTTGGAAGGAAAGGTATACATTTTCGGATATCCTTTGGATGGCGATTCTTTTGGATCTGGTATATTCGTTGACACTATCAGCTCCGCCGATCCCACAGTTACACAAACCCCACCGCATTTATCTCCGCTTTCCCCAGCCATTAAGGGGGGGGAATCCTGGGTCTCCACAAAAAACACAGTACACACACGCCGCATATTGACTGTTACGGCTTAACGAACGAACGAAAATAAGAAAGGAATTTAAAACCTACCTTTCGCAATTTTAACAATTTTCACCGTGTATTTATATGGATTTAAGGAAAGGATGAGGTCAGGGACTGGCCTAAAACTGGAATTCCGGGCAAGTGTATTACTGTTGTTGTAAAATTGACGGTTACTCGCCCCCAATTTGCCGTGACGAGAACAAAGAAAATGAACGCTTATGGTTAGAATACGTGTTAAAAATTGGTAATAACAGCCGCAGTGAGAAGAAAAAAAGAATTTTTCGTAAAATTCAAACATCCAGACAAAAATAAAAGTAACAACAGATGTTGATATATTCCGTGTAAGTGAAAAAATTAAAATTAAATAGTTCCAAAGACCGATCGTATTTTGCTGAAAAACATGAATCTTCCGATGCGGTTTGTGATGTTAGAAAGGACGTTTCGTGCCCATGTGACCGATTTCGGATCTGAACAAAAGTAGTCTCGTTTGTGCATGGAATGTGCTAAGCCTGGACTATCCGTACACGTGAAAATGACGGCGAGTTACAATGTGGTATTAGAATGAAATGGATACGAATGATTATTTTGGTTTGACTGTACATGGAGTGATGAACGTGTACAGACAGTGGGAACTAATTTAACCAGTTTTAAAAGGAATTTCTTTATGAAAACAACAATTCGTATTTGAGCAAACTAAATGAAAATATACAATAAAATACGTTCATTCCACTCATTAGAAGCGTGGCAGATTCGGTGGGTTTTCCATTTGGGAACGATGCATCTGGTACGGCCTGCGGGACATCAATTCTTAATGTGTCATTGGAGAGTGAATTTTACACGCAGGTCGTTTCCATTTTTGTAATTATTAGAAAAAATAAAAAAAATCAGAAATTTACATTTTTTTCCTGAGCCGCCCTGATGATATACAAATGGATAACAGTGAAATATTAAATGCTATGCAAATATGTCTAGAAGGAGGGGGGAAAATACTTACCTAATGAGCCAAATATACTTAGTTGCACTTTCTGCGAAAGATGCCGAATATCTCCGTAAGTAATTTATATATAAATTACAACAGTAAGATGACATCCCCGCCCTCCCCCCATCAGTACCACACATTGCCCAACATTACCCTAACTCATCCTCTTTCTCCCGAACGCAAACTGAGAACATAGTTTGCTCAGGGGGAGGGGAGGGTCGGGATGCACATTAGGTAATATGTTCCCCCTCCTATAGACATATTGCATAGGCATTAATGGTCTTATTCGGGGGAAATACTTACCTAATGATGCACAATATACTAGTGGCCACGCTGAGTACACCGACCCGAGGAGGAGGTGAGCCAAAACAATGGTACTGAAAGACGTTATGTCATTCGCCCCTGGACATAAGCGGGACCAGGCAAGAATAGTCCACTTAGACTGATAAACACATAATTAAATCCTAATAGCTTATGTCAAAAATACAAACAAACTAACACGTTCTATCTACACACTTGCCGAACAAGTCAGGAGCAGAAACGGCCAGTAGCAAATCCCGATAGAGCAGAGTCATGAACAGATGTCTGCAAGTATGTCTTGATGAACGAGGTGGATTTTGGGTACTAACAGATTTGAAAATATCCTGGATAGGGGAGCGTGTTATAGAATGGCCATGAAGTGGCAACCTTGCGGGTGGTGAGCTGAAGGCCACCCTGTATCACAACGCTTAGCTATCATATCATTCCTACTATCACGCTGAGATAGGATTTATTTATGCTGGAGGTATGGCCTTAGATGAGGTGATAAAAGGTTGCTCAGAATTGCGCGAGAGTAGATGTTTACTAAACGTACCACTTGAGCGCCCCCAGGACAACTTAATCTTTAGGACTGTAGAGTCGATAAAGATTGGAGAGACACAGAAGAAACAATGGAGATGTTTTAAAGGAACTCCTCCACATTTTTGGCCAAAAACTTCGGGCGAAAAATTACAAAGAGTATAGTACGCCTCGCTTGCCGGAGGAACTGAAAATTCCTCATTCATAATTGGCAGTAAACTCAGAACAGCTACGACCGGAGGGATCGCCCAAGAGAAACTAGCTTAAGGTTTTTGAGGTCAGTGAAGTGACTTGCAGGGGTTAAAGGGGGCTGTTTTCAAAGTACTCTAGCACGAGGCAAGTCCCAGGGAGGCCAAATTTCCTAACAGGAGGCCTAGAATTATTAATACCTTCTATCATAAGGCAGAGAGCATTATTATTAATAGCTAGAGACTTGGCTTAGTTACTATGATAAAACCTAGGCGAGCTACTGTTTCAATACAAAATTAGTTATGCGCGATGATTAAAGTGAGATTCCGCGGTGATTAGTCAAACGTCGAAGTACATGTGAATGTGTTTCTGTGACGACCGAGGTTACCATTCTGGTGAAAACTTCTGGGGAGCTGTTGACAGCCCGAATGGCAAGCAACGGAAGGCAATACGCTTGATTGTTTATCGTAAACTCACCATTTGTGAGGTGGGAATGAAGAATGGGAGCATGTAAGTGTCCTTTTTGGGGTCTATGGATGAGGCCCCCAGAAATGTGGGGAGCAAATTTCGGGTAGTCGCGCTTCAGGGTACCCGGAACTATTTTTCGACGGGTACACGTGACTCGAAATTGGTAGTTTCTAAAAATAATTGGGAAAGAAGCAACAATGTTACATACAGTATGACTCATTGGATATATATGATCAACTGGTTCAAAACAGTGGCAAATTAAATTGGCAGAAATTCAACTCTTGACACCAAAATTTCGGGAAAACCCTCCAATTATGAAATCAAATGTATATTTGCACTGCCAAAACCAATAAAGAATTTTAATTTGTGTTAAAAAATGTGGATACATGAACTTAAATTTGTGCGGGAAACCTCGGGTGGAATGTACTTAAAATGATGGGGCTTTCCATTCATAAACTGCCGCGCTATCACGTTAGGCCAATAATAAAACACTCATCGCCGATTAAAATTTCCATAAATTACAGTTTACCCAAGCGGCAAATGTTAATGATCCAGGCTGTGAAATGAAACAATTACGTGCGCAGAATGCCAAATGAGAAATGGCTGTCGTAACCGAGAAATCGTCTTCTGCGCACCTGGGACAAAACCTAGGGGAAAAATTTTCTAACACATGAAATGGCGCTGTGAATTATTTACGTCAGACTACCTAAAATTCTTTCCTTTCACCTTACCAAAATGCACAACTCGTTAGATTTTAGTAGCCAACGTGTCTCCGTCATACAGTACACGATCAGATATTTTCCAAACGAAACCGTATGTTGTATTTCGTTAAGTTTGTGTCAAGCCCGTCAAAGACGATTTTTCAAACAGCGCAGGCTACCGCTTACACTAGTCTAAATTGCAATGGTTCACGTTAGGTGGGCTGGATTCCGAAAATTAGTTGCGACTTCAAATCATGCTCATCATTATTTATGTGCCAAAAGAAAAACGTAAAGAATTTCAAGAGTCTGCTGCTAAGAATATTCCAATGATTATTATTTAATGATTGGGCCCGATAAATTAATTAACATATCAAGCAGGGAAGATGTACGATTTAATTGCTGATAAGTGAGTTTATCAAGCTTTTTATTTTGTGAAGTTCAATATGAAGAGAGACGTGTATTGTGCCTCACTGTAGCGTACAAGTAAGCACCGACATGTTTCAAACGCTCGTGGAACGTGAGATGAAAACCATATTTTTTGTTTCATCCTAAAAAACAATTAAATACCCAGCGCTTAAGGTGAGGACTAATCCATAATACGACTTATATGAGGGAACTTGGAATGGATTGGCAAGGAGGGAACTATAAATATTGGTGAGTCTGTATGAAGTATTCACAGCATCTTGCAATGTGTTTCATAGCAACATAGGGAACAACGTCAGTAAGATTTACACGTGTGTTAGTGATTTCGGGAATTCGCAAGTATGTATACAGTGGCAGAATCAAGTACCCCGGAATATTCGCAAGTAATTCGATCGAAAACTTACAGAGAGAAGTTCCGGTGTGAAAGCAGATATAGTCCGGTTGGGGCCATAGTCCGGGGCTCATAGACGATACGGAATAAAGTGTGAACTAATGAATGCTGGACACTCGCCCCCTTGCACTCTCACACCCTGCCAATCTCGCCCACCAAAAGTTATTATGCCTTGCCAAGTCGCCCCCAAAACGTATATGCTTTGCGAAGTCGCACACCCAAAGAAACGTGTTCCATGCCCAACTCGCCCCCCCCCTTAAGAATTGTATGTATAGATTTTTTGAAAATAAATAAAAGGCGTGATTCTAGCGATTAGCCAATTACCCAAGCAAAGTTAGTTATGTTCTAAAATTAGCAGAAAGAAATCGTCCTATTAGCAGATACAAATTGTCTTTTATGTTTGGGAATAGAAAAGGTATTATCTGGCGAAACTATAAAGGAAATTACATGTAGGCCCACTAACAAGTCGTAAAAAACGTAGTTTGAGAGTTAAGTTTGAGAGCAATCAAACTAACGATGGGCTTTGTTTAAGAGTATCTCAGACCCAACAAATTGACCGTTGGAGTCGCTCAATGCAACAATTTTCCCGTTTGAGTCTCTTCCTATCGAGGAAAATGTTGGCTTGAGAGTGGTCAAGAAATGGCTGAAATGGATTTACACCGGGATTTCATCGATTAATTATCCACATCCGCGAAGTAGTTTCATTGCGTACACTGCACTCGCAAAAGCTGAGTATTGGTCTCCCCCAAAGGGCCTAGTCGATACCATTATCGTGTTTGGATGTCGAGTCGTTGAATCCCCTTCGTTTTTCACAAGGAGAGTAAGCACTATAGGGACCTAAGTTAACTGTGAAATCAGGCACGGTACTAATTTTTTGGCGATCGATATACTGTAGGACTATATAGCCGGGACTCTAAATCTCTGTAAGTGCTTGTTTGAGTTACCTGCACTCACTTACTAGAACGTTGAAGCAATGTTTTTAGTTAGAGCCCCTGTCAGATACATTAGTTTTCAATAATAAAAAAAAGCTGCAATGAGGGCAAAAGTTTTGCTACAGTCCATTTCATTGTTTCACTGTATGCCACCAATTGGGCGATTTTGGGCCATCGGTTTAGGGGTAGGCCTAGGGGGTAACACTTTTTGAGCATAATTTCAAAAACCTAAATCCCAATGGTCCTATAATTATTATTCTCTATAAATGACAAATAGTTTTATAAGAAGGGTGACTTTTAATATGTCTATATTTGGTTTAATTGGGTAGTTATAGCTTTTTTAAGGTAATAAAATGGCCTGTTGGGTCAAAATTAGCAAATTTTGGGTAGTTGTTTCTAAAATATGTTATCCATACACATATTAATGGGAATGGCAGCAATTTTGTTTTCTTGTGTAGAAGACGACTAATGATGCGTCAGTTTTTGGGAAAAGTTTAACAACCCAGTTTTGTTACATCTTTAGTAAATGGCTACTAAAATTACGCATTTTTTCCCAAAAATGCTAAAAAATCGTGATTTTAGCATGTTGAATAGTTAGGGGACAATTCAAACGTGGTGGCCCCTTGATAGTACATAATGGCTCAAAGTTATTTTTAAGGTTCATGGTACATAACAAAGTATCATATAAAGTCAGGTAAAGTCAGGAAATAGCAATATGTTAATGTTTGCCATGGTAACCAGTAACCACTAGAGCTGTGAAGGCGTAAAGTGAGAAAATCGTTGTAAGACAATAACTCGAAGTCTTTTACACCATATCATGTAAGCACATGGTGTATGGGACATTTAGTAAAGATATTTGAATCCGAGTTAGAGGGAAGCAGACCAATTACTGTTGCCCTGGAAACGGCCAAAGGATGCATTTGGAACATTTACGGCATATTTTGAAATGAAAAGTAACGTCATTACAAA
>JAMKCH010031718.1:0-66369 GCA_023653785.1 Ophioderma brevispina | reverse complement strand
AAAAGTATTTATCAAAGGAAAACGTTAACAGAACACTTGTGGGAAGTAGGGACCGTGATTCAAAAAGTGTTACTTTTCAGCCGTTCTTGAAAAAATTTAGTGCTCCTATGCATCAGCAACAGTGTGCATTGGCGCGTGAATACATACCCTATAAAATATCAATAAAACCAGCGTCCACGATAGAAAAGTCAAAGCTTCTCCACAATAATTGCTAGCCCCAAAACCAACAAGATACTGGAATTTTATAACAAAGTTGTGATTTTTCAAGGACTTCAATTTCTGAACTTAGCTCTTTCAAATAGGGACAAGCATTATGTATATGACAAAAACACAATTTGTTGAAAATTGGCGGGCCCCTCCTCGGGAAATCCTGAGTCAGCTTAATTGAATAGTGGAAAGAATCAAGTATCTATGTCTTATTTGAAACATGGGATCACGTGCTATGAATTTAAACAAGAAAAAATTTCAGTGTTAATCTATAAGTTGGGAGGAAATTACATGATCGAAGACTAATCCTGCATGACCACTATGCTTCACTCCTGGTACACATGGCAGGATCCAGGATTGAAAAAATGTCAAAATTACCGGTGGGGGGGGGGAAAGCTTGAAATGGTTCCCAAATAGCGCAAAATGGGCTGATTGGCAAGAAGTTGCAGAATTACGGGAGGCCCGCCCCTCCCTGGATCCGCGCCTGGCACCACCGGATGTTGTCGTAATACCATACCAGATGCAAAAAATATTCCGTAGTTAACTTGTAATATATTCAAGCTATAGCGTAAATCAGGCCCGTAGGCAGGAATTTATGCGGGGGGGTGCGGACTTGCCAAAAGCGGACCATTTTGCCGTACCAAAAAAAAATTTTCGCCTCGATGCGCTCGCCGGTTGACCCAAATTTTTCACCAGTGTCTCCAAATTCTGAAGGAAAAGGGAAGGGGGGGGGGAGGGAAGAAAAAAAATTATCGTCGCAGCGTGAGAAAACAACAGAAAACAACAGCCATAGTAACACGAAAGCGTCAATGACGATGCGTTAACAGCTGCTTAGTCATCTAGTCATTCATATACCATGCCAAACCCTTAAGACAAAAATTTCATGACAACAAGGACCTTAAACATGGCAAGGCGGACCTTCAACATCATAAAAGCGGACCTTTGTCAACGGCTCCGGCCCGAGCGTAATTGCACAATTAACTGCGGAAAAAATATCGCGTCACGGATACCGATGGCCATGGTATTGCATCAGCTGCTTGTGGACTGGTATGGATTTCAACATAATGTTATTTCTGACAGGAACGGCATCTAGACATGTTAATTCAATGTCACCCCAATGGAACAAACTGGAGACTCAGATGTGAGGGCTTATAGTAGGAGCTCATTCACTTAAAGGCGTATGTTTGCTTTCAAGGCAGGGGAAAGGTATTGTTTGTGGTAATAGAGAATGAAGCACATTCTCCGAAGCATTCTTATGCCTTTTTGCAGGGTCCAAGTAAGATGTTTACATTCTCATTACTTACAAGGTCAAGAACTTCGGTCCACATGTTGTAGGTCAGGAAGATTGATATGCCAAATTCTTCCTTGCCAGAATGCCTTTACGTAAAAAAAGGATTGGGGGCCAACTACCAAGGTACATCAACAAATAGGCACTGTATCACTCGAGTTACAAAACCTTCTATCCCATGGATGGATTGAAAGCCAAGGAATTCAAATTGATTGGATCGATGTACTTCAGAACCATCTGTTGTTTTGGAACCCGGGGGTGGGGGCACTCACTATGAAATATGCTGTGGGTGTAAGGAATCGCGCTTCCAAACACAGGGGAATTAGGTGACAGGACTGAAAAAAATAGGGGTCTTTGGGCGAAGACAGGCCCAAATTGTTAAACTAGGGGGTTTTTGAGTGGACCAATTTTGCAAAATTTCCAAAAATGGGGTTTTTTGGGTGAGATTTTCCAAAATTTTTTAAAAATAGTCTTTTCAAAAATGTTGCAAAAATTTCACCCAAATAGGGGTTTTTGGTGACAGTCGTATAATTAAAAAAAAGGGTTGGGTGAAATTTCAAAGTTCATTGGGTGACAACGATGCTGAAAAAAGGTCACTTCCAAGAGGGAGTGTCCCCCGGGTTTTGGGGATGACATGTGCGGATGCAATGCCGATTGCACTACCTACTCATGTGGGTGCAAGAAAAAAACGGAATGAAATGTACAGTGATTTGCAATTCTACGAAGGAGTGCAAGAACCAGCTATTAATGCAAGATATTTATGCGGTGTAGTCATGCATATAGAGAGAAGAACAATACAGATCTGAGATTTAAAGGACAAAAAAACCAACTTCAAAAATATAGTTATCACACTTTTTGGCAAATGGCATTGTTGAAATCTGGACAATTGCAGTGTTGAAACACTAGCTACACACAGTTGCTTAATACAGGTTTATTTAAGAGAGTGAAATATACGGTTTAAAGTGAAAACATCAAGTAGAAAAATTTGATTTGCTTAAAAATGACTACACCACACGAGTTTCTTCATTATTATCAGCGGGCCATTTTGCCTCATCTTGATTTAGAGGTTACCACAAAACATTAAATCAATTAGCCATTGGCACAACTGAAAATCAAACATTTAATTTGTTAGGGATCAAACACGTTCATATAGCATTTATATGTGATTGTAACACATTGTACGTAGGGAAACATAACTTTTTTACAGAATCTGTTGTAAAGCTGGGCCTTTTCACAGTGTGATATTGTATAGACAAAGTCCGACAAAGTAATAAGTACTCCTGAATAAGAATTTTCATTGATGTAGACAAATGTCTCCTTTCTGTAAGAGCTTTTTGGGAAAAAAAAAAAAAAAAATGCAAAAAACTCACATTTTTGCTGATTTATACCACTTGAAACCACCTTAAACTCCATCAACCATGGTATAATCCTGTAGGAAAATTTTATTTGATTTAAAATGACACAATACCTGCGATGGAGGCTGCTTCAACCGTTCTTCTTAAAACATTGTTTTGTCAAAGCAGCGGCCGTTTGGCCGCCATCTTGGATTAGAGGTTACCTCAAAAAAAGTTGAATCAGCAAAGGCCATGCAAGCAACTGAAATACAAAACATTAATATAATTAGGTGATCGAAAGGGATCATATGCATTTTATATGGTATTGACCAAAATTTGTTTCATGTGTTTAGAGAAATGTGCAAAAATGGCGTTTTTTGTGATTAAGAACCCCCATTCATTCTTAGACACTATAACATTCTCATGTTAAAATTGCTATGATCCTGTGCTTTTTCACACAAAATGCATATTTATATGAGGGCAAATTCCTGATAAGTCTTGATCCAATTATGAAGAAACATTTGATATATGGGGGAGAACGTATTTCGTCCGCACATCCTTTTTTTGAAAAAAATGGAAAAATATGCCTTTTTTGGCCCCAAACAACGTGTGTAGATAACAACGAAACCCACATAAGTGGGATCATCTGTAGATAATTAAATACTTCAATTGACACCAAGAACAAGGTAAATTGAAGGCTCACGTAGGACATACCCTCCAAAAATACTGGCGTAGCCAAAACGGCGGCCATTTTGGCCGCACCAGCTTGGGATTTCGAGGTGACCGCCAAAAAATTTAATAGCACACCTCTGAATATTGTGTCTTATCATTAAAAAACTACCAAAAAATCAAGGTGTGCTTAGTTGGTAGTGATCTGGCAGGGTACACTCAAAACTAGCATGTATTTGGATTTGGCCTTCGCTTATAAAATCGTGATAAGTCTAAGATAAGTCAGTCCAACCAATTCTTGAATATTTGCACAACGATAGCATCGTGTTGAAAAGAAATTACTCGCGCTGCGACGGTTATGTGGACAGGAAATGGCTCAAGTCCTACATAAAATACGTAACGTCGTCAAAGCACCGAGGACTAAATTTAATTTGCGAAGTTGCATGCGAATCTGATCGTCAGCTCCGTGGAGATTTAAGCTTACATAAAATCATCGTAAGTATATTTCCAATTTGGTGATATTTTGGTTTGGATTTGGGTCGGCCGAATTGGTCCAACGTAACCCTGGACTTGAATGGGATTCCTGTCCCTAGCCCCCACGAATTCGACATACCGCACTCGCTGTAGTGAATTTATGTCACAACATCGATAATTAACATCTTAAAATCGTGCCCCATACATCAACTAGTCTTACGAAGTGAATATACAAAGAGAAAATACTTACTGAAGCTCCCGACGGCAAGTTATGATGCTGGACGCAACAAATTGTCGGTCGTAACTCCGAAAAAAACACGGTACAGGAACACTTCCACGTCAGGTTTTGTTGAACAAAGACGGCGTGCAGATTTCTTGTTGCTATGCATGCATTCCATCCGGGGACCTTACCTTTCGATGCCATTCACAAAAACCTGAACTCATGAATATTCAATAGAGGAACTTAAGAAGTTTGCCGACGCAACGCCCCCGATGGGACAGGAATCTCTGGGTTTCTAACAAGTGGGCGATTTTCTTTTTGTCCGTAGCTTGCCAGACTAGAATTTTGGTGTATAAACGTTTTGTTTTTAATAGCTTTTTGGGGTTAACTTAAATTTTAGCGCATAGGTGTACAATTTTTCCTTAAAGTTACTACTTACTTTTTCAAATGGCGGTACTATGGTACTGAAATGTTTACGTCCGACAACCACTTTTTCACGCGCGTGCTACATGAAAATATGAGAGTTATTGATTGTAATACTGTTTTCTATTTCTAGCCTTGTATTTTTACCTCACTTCGTAAAATTATCATTTACAGAACAATAATATATACAACTTTGATAAAAATTAAATGTTTAACAGCTGGCCCAAATGTCACAAATTCGCCTGAATTGGCCCCCTTAAAACAGGAATGACCCAAATACAAATTGAACTCAAGTGAATCTGCATGAACAGAAGATATAGATGAGTAACAAAAGATGGCATGATTGACTCAAGATCAAAGGGTTGTCAGTGAAATCCCACAAATTAGGCAGTTAAGAATAACACATAAAGATATCCATATCCATATTTTTCACTTATCTGGCCATTCTGTCTTGTCTCAATGTTCTGGTATTAACTGGGTTGGGCTCTATCTCTTTTCAACACAAGTAATTAATAAGTCAAATATCCAATACAAGAAACTCCAACTCGAGTGTTGAACTTTAACATTGATTGGAACACTTTGGGATTTTTTTTGTCGCAATGAACATGTTGGCAGTGTTTGGCTGACATGAGAATGACTTTCGACCAATTAAATTTTTAGACATTGTGAAGCTTGTTCAATACAATAGGCTTGCGTAGGAGTCGGGGAGTTTTATAATCTGTAAAATGAAGCATATTAAACATTTTAACACATGGCTGCATTGGTGATATATGTGTGTTCATCATCATTTCCCAGGACACACAAATATCACAAAAATCTTTAGATAAAATGAAAAATAAGACCTGTTTTTCTAGCGGACGATTTTGAGAGTATCTGAAGTATTTTCCATTGCTTCCGGGACATTGATTAAGACCTATAACCTTTGCTGGTTGTACATACACAAGGTCAGACCATTGTAATATCTTATGAAGGGTAACCAAACCCCTTTTCTAAGTCATCAACATAGTCCGTACCCCATGGCCTGCAAATCATCACTTGACATTTTCAAATTAAATCACATAATGATTGACAAATAAGGTTTATATTATCCAGTTGCACATAAACTTGGCGACATCCGCATAATTGCCAAGGTTTTTAATACAGAGATTGATAAAATACTCATTATCCATATTTACAAAATATGGTGCTAAAATGTAAATATACATTATTAAATTAATTGAAAGCCAATATTTGATTATAAGTGCAGTTTGTGGTATAGGCAGTGGCGTAAAGGGGTGGCCTTAGGCCCAAGACGTGAGAGCGATAATGCCATAGTCGGGTTTGTGTAATTTGGCCGTTTGGAGCTTTTTTTGAGGGCTTAATTTTATCCAACTGTATTTTTCCAACATTGTGATGCATCAGCAAATGAGTCTGAAGAGGGAAGTCGGTCCCAGATTCTTTTTTATTTGCATGTACTGTATTCTCATTTAAAAAGCTCATTTTTGTTGAAACCCCCATTGAAATTGACCAACTAATTCCAAAGATATAATCAGTTGAAGGGTGGCAAAACAATCGAAATAAAAGACATTTTCTCCTTTATTTGGCTATATCGCAAAATCAATATTTGCGAGTATCCGACTCATTTTGCTTGATCACACCCCACATATGTCTCTGCAATACCAATTTGGGATATAAAGATTGTCATAGTTTTTTCAAAAATTGAAAATGTGGTCGCAAAAATTGGCCCTAATTGATTGCCAATTTGGCTACTCGTTATCAAATTTACCAATGTTTCTGGTTTTTTGTTTGAAAAACAAAAATTGCTATGAAAATTCGGCTATTTTTGTGTCAACCTGTCCTAAACCTGAAGGTTTATCACTCATAGAGATCACTTTGTCACTGTTGTTGATGTCTGTTGTCCGTGAAAAGGTTAACATTTTGCCTGTAAGTATATCCTCATACTTAAAATGGATACCTTAAACAAACCAAACTTGAGTCACAGGTGCAACATGGCATCCCAACCATTTGTTGATGAGGTCATAGTTCACAGTCAAGGTCAAGGTCATGTGAGTTCAGGTTGAAAATGTCAAATTGACCTCAGTTGAAAAGTTGGAAAGTTCAATTGGAACCAAACTTGAATCAAAAGTGCAACATGTGATCCCTCATTTGTTGATGAGGTCAAAGGTCACAGACAAGTTCAATGGTTGTTAGGTCAAGTTGTAAGATGGCCTGAAAACTAAATTGACCTTATTTGAAAAGTTTGAATGTAAATTGGAACAAACTTGGTTTATGGTTAACATGTAAACCCCAATTTGTTTATGAGGTCCAAATTCACATATCAGGTCCAAGGTCATGTTCGGCCCATCATTCCAAGCAGGCCACACAATCCTGTCCGAGGACTGATTGTATTTTGCTTAACTTTTTTGCAGAAAATTACCCATTTTGCAAAAACCCTAGCCAGGCATCCGTATAGGCATTTGTACTAAGAACCATCCCCCTTCCCCAGGAAATGTATGAATTGGGCTTAATACGTCAACCTGTAATCCTGGATTGCAAAAGCAATTCTAGTCCATGCCTTAAGTAGGGATGACCAATCTAGCAAGTAACAACAAGCTATGCTATGCTTGGTTTACACTTTTTAATCGAGACTCAAATGATCACATCAAATACACATTTTTAAAATAACGATTTCATCAAATCTTTATTTTGTTACTGTCGCTCACAAAATTTCTGATGAAACCAGTAAGGCATACTTCCATCTTGCCTGTGTAAAAAAAAATTTAAAAAAAATCCATAAAGCCACACTGATTTACCATTGGCAAATATGTTTTTGAACATCACAATTTATATTTGATGTGTTTTATCACTCAAATAAAAGATCTTCACATTATTCACCAAAATTTTTATAATATGTTCACATATTGCGTCTTATGAAATTAAAAAAATATCTTGCCATGAATTTCAAGATTACAACTCCAGAATCTGACAAAAGTAGACCCAGAACCACGGGAGAATTTGTCCCACCAATGGTCATACCACTCCTATGCTTTACTACTGCTACAGCCCAATGGTGGTGCCTATTGCAAATTGTTTCCCGTTCACAAGAAAGGCTTTCCTTTCCCAACTGCTGGCTTCTTCTCCCTGTACCCATGGTAACTTTTCACACATCCCTCAATCTCTAATGTACCCTGGAAATGGTTCCATATTTTTTGGGGGAATAGTAACTCAAAATAGGAGCAATATTTTTGTTAAAAAGGTAAACATCCAGTGAATAAAGCTGAACAGCTGATTCGATGCGGGGTGCCATTTACCTTTTTTAACGTGCTGATTGTGAAATAATATTAGAAATTACTACACACATGAATAATTTCCCCCCCTTTTTTTGAAATAACATAATAGTAAATGAGCAGCTCCTTCCAAAAATGTTTTTTTTTCACACAGCAAATTTTGGTATCAACTTGGACATATTTTATGTCAATTGCAAATATAGTGCACAGGTTATCACAAGGCGTAGCCAGGGGGTGGGGGGTGGCGGGGGGGGTCCCGCTTTTGTCCATGTTGAAGGTCCGCTTTTCATTTGAAGGTCCGCTTTGGGTCATGTTTGAAAGGCCGCTTTGTCATGTTGAAGGTCCGCTTTTGTCATGTTGAAGGTCCCTTTGGGCCATGTTTTAAATTTGGCTGGCTGTTATTGTTGTGTTTATCCGAATACTATAGGTCAATGCGCTTGGGTCAACACTCATTACTACTATTAATGATAGTGTATTGTTAATGCGATGTGTAATTGTTTCCTTCAACCCCCCCCCCTTCATATTTTTGGGAGCGACGGTAAAAAAAAACTTGGGTCAACTGGCGAGCGCAGCGAGCCGTAAAAATTACTGTTACTCGACTAAAAAAGGTCCACTTCTGGCAAATCCGCACCCCCCCAAATGAATTCCTGGCTACGGGCCTGGGTCCAGCATATCCTATATGGCTTGTATCGGACTGATATGTGTTTAAATTCAATTTCACACCGTAAATCAAAAAGCAACCCTGGTTTTTGGTCTACAGGAAGTCATTGGCATTCTTTCTTTTCATTATCTGAAAAAGAGAATTAAAATCTGGTAAATGTAAAATGTGTATTGAGTAATCAGTACCATAATGGTCAAAACAAAACTAACAAAAACAAAACAAAAGAAACAAACACAAAAACCACAAAAAAAACATGTGATTTGTTTTCAACCCTTGTTGTTTCCACTCCTTGTAATCACCCCTCTTCCAAGTCTCTGGCTTGTCTGCCATCCCGTCCATCAAATTTGATTTTTCTCCTTCATTTTTTTTTTTGATAACTTAATTTGATTGCTCTATCAACCTCCATCTTCAGAAGCTGCCACAACAAGAACCATTAGTTTTGATGAACCTGTTGATGTGTCATGCAGTTTAATAAAAAATCAGCAAGTAGCTTTGCGTAATCGCCCTGGCAAGGTGGGAGTAATATGGAGGAACCCATAATCATGAAACGTTGCACATGTGGTCCAGTGGATATGACGGCCGACTCAAGATCTGACGGTCACTGTTTCGAGCACCTGCTTGGGCCCATGGTGTTGTGTCACTGGGCAAGTCACTTTATCTCGCTTACCTCATCGACCCAAGCGATATTTGTGGGTAGCCAGTTAGGGGGTACTTTATATCAACTTTACTGACATAGAACGACTCTAGTTAAAACTATGGACGCGAGGTGACTGAATGTGCATTTGGCTGAGGGGCGCAGCCCCGAAGCAAAAGCACTATTGCAGTCACCGAGGGACAACAGTTTGAACAGGGCTCGAATAAAGCAGTAATATTTGTTTTAATATACGTCATTCATATATTCATTGTTCATTGAATTGGTTAAAAGATTTTATTAAAGAAGAGGTAGATGAGATTGCCTGCCTAGCCTACCTAGCCTACCTCTGAGTACAAACATGAAAAAAAAAAAAAAACCCCATGATGGCCGTCAATATTGCAGTTTGTCGTCACCCTACTTACAGACTATTAAACCCCATCAAACATGCATGGACAGGCTGTTCTTAATCTGCTTTTAGTGTTCACACTTTCTTGTCATTTCTTGATCACTTAACAGTTGGAATCTTGGCTGATTGTAGCCGGACAGCGCCAGTCATCACTGCAGTTTCGCATGGGCTGTATCCATGTGACAATTTGTTTGTGATATCATGCTACAAAGGGCTGACATTGTGCAAAATAATGGAAGGCGTAAATAGTCTTTTTTGGAAGCCATAAATAGTTCGTTGAGAGCCGTAAATAGTCTTTTGAGAGCCGTAAAAAGTTCTTTTGAGAGCAGTAAATAGTCTTTGCATGAGAAAGTATGTTTTATATTTTGATCATGTGGTTAATTTTAAACAATCAAGAACACCGAATATATGATGGACGTATATAAAATAATCTAAGTTGTGATAGGATTGTTGCGCTTGGCGGCTGCCAACCTAGATAAGCGAAAATGATTGTGATGATTTCCTGATGGCAGAGCTTAATAATAATAGGCGACGAAAGCGCTGTGTCTTGATGAAATGGGCTTCTTAACAAACTGTGTATTCTTATTTACTAAAATAATTGAATGATCAAGAAAAAACTTGATTCAATTTCATTGAATTTTTGTTGTTGAAGCCAATATTGAGCTAATATAAGAGGCTTCTCTAGAACCATTACATTGTAATATATATAGTTATGATTAATCACAATGTATAAATGACAGTTCGACTATATTGTGTTTGTGAGTTCAAAATCTTATTAACGTCAGGATCCCACATGGGGGCACTTCAATTATAGTGATCGAGACAATTGAGGACCAATTGGTCTTTTAAATGCATAATTCAGATTAGCTTGCTCTGTTTTCAAGGAAAAGAATGTACTTCGGTTATTGAAAGCTAGAAAAACATTGCGTGGCCAGGCTTGGCCAATTTAAGAAATATAGGAAAGGTATGTAAATTGTTGAGAAAGAGTTAAAGAAAAGAGAATTTACGGTACCTTAAAAACATTGGAAATAAAGTTTTTTGGTTTTCTTTGAAATATAAATCCATTTGGGTAAACACTTTTGTGAGGTGTTTTTCAAAAGACTATTCTTTCGGATCATGGTTGTACACTATTATAAATGGAGGTTGAACCCCCCCACTCACCCGGGATTCTGACTAGATATTGCCCATATATCATACTTCCCAAGTGCTCCTTTCAAGCAAAATGTATTCCAAAAAAGAACAATTGAACATAGTTTGAATGCTGGTACATACTTGTTTTTTGTCTGGGGTTTGCCCTCTTTGTATAATGATGCCCAATTTGCCCTAGATGCACCATTGGCGTAGATGACAACATTGATGGCCATTGAACTCGACGCCCTTATTGGTTTTGCTGTGGATGTGAAATAAAGGGTGCATGGAGGGTAGAGCCGGGTCTTGGCCGGGCTGAAGATGGGTGGGGGATGAAGTGCTGGTGGTCGTTGATTGGTTGGCAACAGGAAATTTTATTCATTTATTAGTTATGAAAACCATGTCAAGAGCTTTTATCAGTCGTCTCCTGAATCAGTTTGTGACTCTTGGCACCAATTGTCTTAAAAGATGACAACTCAGAAAAGCTGAAACTGAATAGGGCTATAGTCGAAAGATGAAGTGTATGGTTCTTTTCATAGAAAGTGATACATATTTTGAATACATGATACAACAGGTACACGAGGCATTATCATGATTTCAATCATCTCTTTTAAAAATGATTACAGCTTTGTGTTGTTGTGTTGACATTGGTTTACTTCAATAAAAAACATCGACGAGCACGCAGGGCACAATGAGAAGAAAAAGCCCCGACGGATTCTGTGGAGGGTTTTTGTGAATCTTCACTATGCGTTGGTTCTTTTACATAGCCATATGTAGTCACTTGTAATGTTAAATAAGTTGCTTGCTACAATGCATAATTGAATGCAACTGTTGCCAAATTTCTGATGATATTATTGCATGTGAATTACTCTTACCTTCTATGGTCCTTTCTTCACTATCTTCATTCCCATCCACCCACTCACTGACCTGGCATAAGAATTCTATGTGACTGCATTTTTGTCAGCTTTCTGTACAGAATCTGAAAACATAGATCTCACTCTGTTTTGCCTAATGAGCCAGAGTCATATCTTTCTATTCTCTGGATTTAATTCCACGCTGGATCTCTCCTGGAAAAATGAAAACTTAATAATGTGCTATCATTGTTATATTACAGTTCCAGTAACAGTTATTAAGAATAGGATTTATTTTGGGTCATTTGTTTGCCTCAATATTTTCATATGTTGACTTCTTTTGTTTTGAGCCACCCCGAAGAACCAGGGAGCACACTAGGGCATTGAATGCCATGGGGTTGTAATGGTGTTTAGTCATTTTACAATATCTTAAATTAAGCTTGGTTTTCAATAGCCTTGAAGATGTTACCCATTTGGAAAACACTACTAAAATGTGACTGCATTTTAAATTAAATTGACCCCCCGTATTGGTATTGTCTGCTGCAGTCCCAGGCAAAATGTCACCTGTGTTAGCATGGTTCACCTGGTCAACCAGTAAGACTGTGTTGACCAGGACCACCTGCACTTGGGGTCACCCACGGTCAACCATAGGTTTGTGAAATGGCCCTACAGGCCAACCTATGGTCAACCATAGTCCAACCATATGTTGGACGTGGTGCCATTTCTCAAACCCTACGGTTTATCATGCACAGGTTTTAACATCTCGATATTTGAACTTATTACATTCCGCACCTTACAATAGGCTTCATTATGCAGTACGCGATCACCACGTATGAAAAGCGAACGCCAATAGGCAAAATTTATGATGATGTTATGGTCCTTTGACTCCTCCCAGCCTGTGTTTAAATGAAGGATAAAAGGCTTGCAGATTACTTATTTAAGGCCATGCGTTTTAAATGGACCCATTTCCATTACAAAGCATTTTTCTTACGAACGCGCCATTTTGTCTTTCAATTTAAAATATTTTGATTTTTGCCATGCTACACAACCAAAAACACACACCAATTAAGTATCATTTTCTGAAAGGAAATTGTCTCAGAATGCAAGAAATGCAATCAGACAATGGCATAGGGTGCATGCTGTAAAAGTTATTGATAAAAGTTGATGGGAAAAATTGGAAAGTGCATTTTTAAAAATTTCCCAAAAAATCATATACCCTATGATAATGAATCCACATATCTTGTCAAAATCTTCAAAGCTGAAGCTTTCCATTGATATTATAATTTGCTTGGGGTTATGTTTAGTAAAATACTTTTGTGCAAGCATCTTTTCACAGCAGAATCGAGTCCAAATTCTGTTCTGTACAATTGTAGATAGACCTAACAAAATAAAGGGCAAAAACAGTATTATAAATACATATTAACTTGATCTACCTTGTAAAAGTGAATTACTTAGGATACTAACACTTACAAGTTCTAGGAACCAAAATTACCTTCAATTTCACCACATGAAAGCTCTGTATGCACCACTGTGAATCCAAAATCGAGATAAAAAATTAGATTACATGTATACGATGGGTGATTGCTAAGTTCTAAGCCTAAGGTGGTAGAAAGAGATGTGCTACAAAGTTCAAATTTATACCGTCTTCCCAGTTTCATTCTTCAAATTACAGAAGTTTCAGTGTCCCGTTTTGATGTCCCCAAAAAAAAGAAACACTTGGTGGCAGGGCGCCATAAGTTTGCACAAAAGATGTGACAACTTATCGTTGTTGTAAGGTAAGAGGGGAATGTTAGCTAATATCTCGAAAGGTCATAAAGGTAGATGTCCATATTTTTACGATATGAGCCCAAAATCAAGTAACCCATGCAGGACCCATTTAACCAACTGAGGCGCTATTAACTACCAAATTAAGGCACTGACGCTTTGCGCCCCAGAACCCAACCCAATATGAATCTCTAAGTAAACCAACCATTTTCTCTTTTTTTAAAAGACAGGTGCTTGCCACACAAATCTTAACATATGAATTGTTTCCATTGGTAATAATAGCTAAAAAAAGGAATTTTTACCCACTTATAAAGATCGATTAGGAATGTATAATCAACAAACTCTAGATTGTCCAAAATTGAGGACTTGCATGGGGATTGAGCTAAATCATTCATATCATTTTGTGCGGCCACAAAAGGGTTAATCTTAACCCAAAAATTAATGAAGAATGAATTCTATTGATATTGTTATTGCGTTTGGGTTGGAAAAACATAGGTGTTACGTCATGAAAGTTGAGAATGTAACATATTTCAGTAAAACAACAAGTTGAGACCAACGCATGTACATTTTATGTATGTGGAGTTTGTAGATGACGTAGTCATAGTTTTATAATCTTCTTGATAACATATTTGATCACCAATAAATAATGTTTTATTATTATCAGTTAAATAAAATTTATCAGTTTAAATAATAATATGTAAATGCAGTCATTTAAACCAGTAAGTTGTTCTGCAAGAATTTCGGCAAGTAAATGTTGATTTCATCAATAGTGTATTTGCCATTCTTTTCTTCATTGCCAGTTTTTGGTTAACAGCCACCTCATTTTGTAAAAGTTGGGTTCTGCGGGTTATGATTGGTTGGGGGCGGGATCAATCTTAACAGCAGCGGTCACCGCCCGGGTGGCTTCGTGGCACCTGTGGTTAGGTGGGTTGTGACTGGTGCTACTTTGCAGCCCAGGTTGATGACCCGAAGGGAATGGCTAGTTGGTAACTGATTGCAATGGCCCTTTAAAAATAAAGAAACAGTCCTTTAATTTGGTAATGTGGATGGCTGGTATTTTGATAGCTGTTGTAGCCTATTGTGTTTTTCGTATTGATCAGACTTTTTTATTTTGCGCACCTTGTTTTCACCGCGATAGAGGATTCCCTGGGCTTTCATTTTTCCACTGCGTGAAGCATGTTGTGTCACCGCGGTGAAGCCCCCCTCCTCATCCGCTTCCCAGCCAGTTACGACCGCTCACCTAATTGTATTTTTCGTATTCTTTTTTTAAATGATTTTTAAATGGGGTCACCACAAAGGTCGCATAGGGGTCACAAAGAGCACATGGGTTCAAAAAGGGTCACATGGGGACCAGGTCACTGGGTTACAAGGTTCAAATGGGTCACGATGTCACATGGGGTCACTGAGGTGCACTGGGGTCACCAAGGTCACATGGGGCACTGAGGTACCGCATAGGTCACAAAGGTCACATGGGTCACAAAGGTGACATGGGGTCACCAAGGCAAACGAGGTCACCAAGGTCACAACACCAGCCCCACCCCACCTTCTTCACGACGACCCAACCCTGGCCCCCCAACACACCCACCCCCTCCCAGTTGCATGCCACCCGACCGCTCCCCGCACACCGATTTTGTGAATGGGCTAAATGTGACGTGGGGTCAGCAAGTCATGTGAGGTTCCTAAGGTCGCATGGGGTCACAAAGGGGATCACACGAAGTCACCAAGGTCACCGAAGTCACCAAGGTCACACAATGTCACTAGGGTCCCAAGGTCACCATAAGTACCTTCCCATCGCCGAAGCACACCACCCTTCCACGACGCCAACCCACCCTTCCCAGCGCCACCACCCGACCTCACCCAGATGCACACCACCCAGTGACCCTCCGACGCACCCCACCTCGACACTTAAACCCCACCCTGCTACATCCCAAACCCCCACCCTTCCCCTCCATATGATGTTCACACACAAGATGTATGGTATAGTAGTTTTGTTCTAGCTGAACTTTGTTGGCACGAGTCTTAGTAATCACTTTTCTGTCAGTCTGTCTGTCTGTCTGTATGTCTGTCCGTCCGTCCGTCGTCTGTCTGTCTGTCTGTCTGTCATGCGGTCTGTCTGCCTGACGTCCGTGTTTCCGGGATTGGTACGATTATCTGGTGAGTTTCGTAAGGCTATGATGATGTAAATGGTTGAAAGAACGGGTTCCCACGAGTATCGACCTGAGAGATTTTGGCGTAAAAAATATGCCCAAATTAAGTATCTAATTTGCATTAATTAACGAAAATTTTCCCGCAAGGCTTGTGACAAGTTTTCTGGAGTTCCGTAAGGCGATGATGATGTAACTTGGTGGGAGCGGGCTGGAGAGTTCTCGAACTGCTTAGATTTCGGGCGTATTCGGGCAAACTTAAGTATGCAAATGAGCTATTAAATGCAAAAAAAAGCGTAAGCCCTATAATTTGACCCTGTACATTGGATACGGAAAATTCCTTCACTGCATGAAAGGCCTATAATGTGCGAATCTTTTTTGCAATTTAACGGTGTGGACCGGCGCTTAGGTATGCAAAGGAGCTAATTAAATATGCAAATTTACGGTATCTCTGAAACCGTACATCAGATAGTGCAAAATTCCTTGCTGCATGAAAGATACTATGCCATGCATCTTTTGGGTGATCATTTTTTTTTTTTTTTTTTTAATTGGGGTCAAAGTGCATGGGGGCCGATTAAAGGGGCATTTTTTGATACAATTGATCTAATTAAATATAGATAATTCTGTATCCTGGAAAATTGTAATTGGATATGCAAAATTCCTTTCGCTACATGAGACTCTATGCCGTACATCTTTGGTATGAATCACAATTGCGGTCAAAGTGCAGGGATCAATTTAAAGGGGCATTGTTTGATGCAATTGCATCAATTACAAATGGCGTAATTGCTGTATCACTGAAGTTGTACATTGGATATGCAAAATTCTTCGCTACATGAGACTACTTATATGTAAACATCTTTGTGTGATCCATAATGTGGTCAAAATGCATGTCGGCCACTTAAAGGGGAATTCTTTGATTAGTTTGTAATTGCAACTAATGCTAAATGCTTGGGTCCATTTTCAACCAAATTTTATCAGGTTGTCAATGGTCGTGTAAATACTACACCTTCAAAAGAATTGATTCAGGAGTTTGTCTTACCTTACAATAAATTAGAGTCAGATGTGTTTATTTGGCTTATAAGGCTGTGGGTGATTTGGTGGTGTACAAAAAAACAAGTTTACAAAACAAGAAGACTTCATCAAAAGGGGGAGTACACCAACAACAAAGGCATCCCTTACCACTCAATCGAAGCTAGATCAGTGCCCATGTGTTAATTGAAAGATTTCTAGTTCTGGTCAGTTTTTTTGGGTTGCCAGCTGTTTACATTCTTGGAAAAGTGAAAATACGCAAAAATTGTGCATTTCACCGCTTTATGGACCCCGTAGGCGACTAAATTTAAAATTGGTCAATGATTTTTCAAAAATAGTGTTGGCAAATTGAATAAATTTTCATATTTTTACTACATTAGTGAATTTTAGGGATTTTTGCAACTTTTTTCTGATTAATAAGCGACGCGCATCGAAACAAAAAAAAAAAGCTCTATAGACATCTCGTATACACATATTGAAAGCTCAGTATGAAAATCTATAGTCTGACAGGTTTAAAAAAATACCGATCATATCATGATCCCCCTTTCGTTCTTACCATTAATCCACGGACTTATTACTCGACGGAACTAACAGGACAGTCGCCATTTTTAAAATTGGAATGAATTTGTATGTCGATATTCAACAAAACAATTATAAGTACTCCATTCTGTTGGATATTTTGTTTCTCGAAAAAATTTAGTTTGAATTAACCAGCAATGTACTGTTATCTCTAACATTATAGAATCGCGTATGTCTATCTGGATTGTGTATATAGGATGTTTGGTTAATAATTATTCACTCATGCTTGGGAACTCTACCCCCCTGACAATCATTCACCACAACACCGAACGTTTATATTATTTTCACATGACTCTTTGCTTCTCGCCGGACCTTCATTTGCCCCTCCCCTAATGATTTCTTCCTGCCTTAAAAATTCGGAAAACACGTGCATTTCTGTTACCAGCAGTCAGATTTCAAGTGCATCCACTCTGTACATGCTTTCCCCGCCCCTAGTTTGCGCTATATTCTCTAACCATTGGGCCCTGATCCTTTCTTAAACTCACAGCGGTGCAAACGACTAGTTCTTCTCATACATAGCAGGGCCGAGCATCACAACAAACAGATTGGCTGGCCGATTTTTTTTGGCGAAATTCATGATTGTTGCAGATTATCAATAATTTATTGTTCCAATTTTCATATTTTTTTTTCAAGAATGGGAATCAAGGCCAAGGCAAGGTCAGGGTTGGCATGGTCTGCTCTAGTCCGAGGTTGCTCGACTAGGAAGCACCCATATTGGGTTGTGGTCGTGTAATAGGTCAGAGAATTAAGTATATTGCTATTACGGGGTCCCTCACACATTTTTAAAAACATGGCATTTACTCACTTGACATACAAAGCCATACCAAAGGTCACTGATTCTTATTTATAAAGGATGTGCACGTTAATGTAAAGTACTACACGAGGATGTTTGCGTCAATAACTGGCGCAAAATGAAAGAATATCATGAAAATTGAAGGACACGGAAGCATACCAAAATTGCCTTTTATTACACTTCTAATCGAAAACTTGTATAAAAACTGTTTATAATACCTAAGATGCTTTATTTTGTCCTAATAATTATCTATTTCATGATAATACCACCCAGGGAATCGGAAATATACTGTCACTCATTGCCAATAGGAGGTCGGTAAGAGAAGTATTTTAAAACTTTTTTCCCCTACAGGTTTTTGTGTAGGAAAAAAACCCCGCGATTCTAATACTAGTCTCTCATGCTCATGGCTATGACGTGGCAAGCTACTATGGTCTACTCATGGATCGTGAAACCGAAAGCAAAAACATGGCAATGCAAATGAATCGCTATTTCTATGGTCATTTGTAGTTGTTGCAGTCAGACAGTAACTTACAGAGTATAAAGGCGTAGCTCTTTCTGTCCCTGTCATAACTTAGGGATACCTAAACGGCAGCATGTTCAGGTGACGTTTAGCATGTTAGCGGACCAGGTGTTAATAAGAATCCACCTTGTTAGGTGCGATTAATACTTTATAACACAACAACTGGCTGCCTACATGCATAGCATGCTAGGCTAGGCTAGGCCGGCCTAGGAGGCTAGGCTGCTCTAGGCAGAGGCCCTTAGGCTAGGCTGGCATTGCTCATATCAACATTTACGTTGCCATTAATCGAATCAACTAAATTTTAGTTAGCCTGTAAAAGCAAACACCACTAGCCAGCTAGGCTAGGCTGCCCCAGCCTAGACTTAGGGCCATGCCCTAGGCCAGCCTAGCATAGACTCCTAGGCCCTAGGAGGCTAGGCTCGGCTGGCCTAGGCAGGTCTAGGGCAGGACCTAGGATATGCTGGCATTGCTAATATCAACATTTAACATTGCATCATCAGAATCAACTATTTTTTTTTTTAAAATAACCTCGGGCTTTTTCGAGGATCAATCCAAAGGAAAATGAAGGTGACGGCGTAGGGCTAGGCCTCGGCCACCATAGAAAAGTGCCCCAACGATCTTTGGCATGATCTGAAGTTGGAAGTAGAAGGGCTCACACGTATACTTGTACAGGGAAAAGTATTTTCTCCTTTTCGCGAGCGGTTTGCCAGTTGATAACGCGGGGCTGCATTGCACGCACTCACTTACGTGCCTGTTTGGATCGTTACAAGCGCACAGTGATTGGTTGATCTAAAATTAGTGTGTTTGTTCCAACCTTGTTGCTATGCTGAGGCGTGATTTGGCTTGCGTACGGTCGGGATTTAGATGCGCAATTGAGAGAAAATAAATATCTGGACAGAGTATAAATTTGGACACTTGAGACAAGTTTTCTGGACTTAGGCCTAGGTCTGTGCTTTACGAAGTTTTGTATAACGTAATGACCCTTAATTTGCAACAACCAGGGACAGTGAAATGACATTGAGATGATATTATGTAAAGTTGTGGAGGTGTTGTGCAATGCTCCTGTGTGAACCAAGATAATATACCTGGCCTAGGCCTATATAGCCAACGTCCCTGGGTAAAGCACGACTAGCGAGTTGCCTTGCTCTGCTACACTTTGTCGATTACCACCAAATACGGGTGGAAATTATTCTGTTATCGTTTTGCGTCCAAGCTTTTACAGTACAGAATCATACACCGCTATGCAAAAAATTATACAAACTGCGTTTCGTGCGCTATTGTGTGCCCGCCATTATTCATATCAGTCACACTGTTAGTGTTATGAGGACCCTTATGAGAAAGAGGGGTCGATACCACTTCCCCCACGCTCCCCCCGTTATCACTCCATCCCTACTCTCTCCCTCACTTTCTACCCGTGCATCCCAATTTATAACTCAGACACTACCGTACTGCAGCAGCAAGCAGTCACGGTGGATAGAGATGAAAGAAAAGAGGAGTCAAGAGAAAAAAACATACACTTTCAAAACCACAAAATCATATAACACAACCCCGGTAAAACATTTACCGGCGAATGACTGCTGCCGTAAAATATCTAAGGAAGGGCACGCAGCCAAGAATCATAATTTTAGTTGGACATTGGTTTACGTTAACGCTAAAAAAAGCGAGATCTTGACGAAAAATTATGATTTTTGTTATATGTTGTCACGGCTGTGGTTGGCTAAAACAATTTTTTTTACCAAAGCTGTAATACTATTAGGCTTAAGAAGTAGATACTTAACTACGACTTAAACTAGGGGGGCCGGACACAAATCTGCTGGATTTGGGCATTTTGGGATTTTCCAAAACGGTAACAGTAATTTCACTCATGTTTTTCCCCAAGAGTCAAAGACCTTGAGGTCAACTTATGTCAAGAGTCAAACTGCCAAAAGGAAGGGTCAAAATTTGTATTTATTGCAAAATTGGAAAAGGTGTGCAAAATTTGTTCCGTGTTTTTTAACCGCGGGTTTTACATGGATCCCAAAGCATGTGACTTAACCACAGGCTTTACTCTTTATAGAAGTTTTAATTTGGAAACAATGGCATTGGCCCTTTAATTGTAAATGATGGAATGACCCTTTATTCATGATGGCAAGACCCTTTATTAGTAAATGAAGACCTTTAATGGCAAAGGAATAACCATTTAATTGATAAATGAAGTAATGACCCCTTTAATTGGTAAATGGAGGAAATGACCCCTTTAATTGGTAAATGAAGGAATGAGCTTTAATTGGGAAATGAAGGAAGCTCTTTATTTGGTAAAGAAAAGAATGACCCCTTTAATAGGCAAAATAAGGAATGACCCTTTAATTGGTAAATGAAGGAATGACCCCTTTTGTAATTGGTAAAAGCCAATGAATGACCCTTTCCTGGTAACTCTATGTAACTGCAGGAAGACCCTTTAATGGTAAATGAATGACCGTTTAATGGGTAAATAAACGAACGACCCTGTAGTTGCTAAATTGGAATGAATGAACTTTATTGGGAAATAAGGAATGACCCTTTACTTGGTTAAATAAGGAATGACCCTTTAATTGGCTAAATGAAAGGAAAATAACCTGTAAATAAATGAATGACCTTTAATTGGAAATGAAGGAATGACCCTTTACTGGTAAATGAAGACCTTAATGGTGGTTAAATGAAATGACCCCTTTAATGGTTAGTTTTAAATGAGGAATGTCCCTTTACTGGTATAGAAGAAGGACGTGAATTGGTTAATGAAGGAATGACCCTTTTAGTGGTAAATGAAGGAATGACCCTTTAATGGTAAATGAAGGAATGACCCTGTAATTGGTAAATGAGGAATGGACCCTTTAATTGGTAATATGAATGACCCTTTAATGGTAAACGAAGGAAGTCCCTTTAATTGGTATATGAAGGAATGACACTTAATTGGTAAATGAAGGAATGACCCTTTAATTGGAAAATTGAAGGAATGACCCTTTATTAATTGGTAAATTGAAGGAACGACCCCTTTAATTGGTAAATTGAAGGGAATGACCCTGTCATTGGTAAATGAGGAAGGACCCTTTAATGGAAAGAAGGAATGACCTTTAATTGGTAATGAAGGAATGACCTTTAATTGGTAAATAAAAGAATAACCCTTTAAATTTTTATGGTATATGAAAAGGAACTGGTCCCGTCTGATCACCTTAAAGCAAATAATGGCACATTTTTGAAAGAGCGCCCCAATTTCACAAAGTTGATATTTTGGCACAGGTTACGTGGTGATTGTCTAGGATTAGGAAACAAACTATAGCTGTGAACGAGCGAATGATAAAAAAGCGTCCGTATTTAATCCTAAATTAAGCGAATTTTGTAATTAGAAGTTGGATCTCAGATTGAACGTAACGGCAGAGAGCTGGAATGGAAATGCTACGTTTAGGGTCCGTCCATGATGAAAATAGTGCCACTCGAGAAATAACCTCTAAATCTGATTTGCCACTGAACCAATAAAACAAAACTAATGGATGAGCCGTAGACAAGTACATGGCACTATTTCCCGTCCATTTCACATTGGAAGGGCCATTTCCAGCAGTCGTTGAATCCCATTCTTATCGGGGATCAAGATATAATTATTCTATTGCAAAATCCTTCGTTGTGAGACACAGACATTTCTTTAGGCTAAACCATTAACAGGTATGGTTTACTAGCCAGTACCATGCAACCGGTAAAAATCTCAATTTTTTTGAAAATTGGGGGGCTCTTCAAAAAAATGTGCTCTATGCTTTTCATACTACACACGATATGGGACAATATTTATGGTAGAAAAACCCCCCTCCCCTTGCAGCAATAAAAAAAATCCCAATTATTTAATTGGTTTCCCACGGTGGTAGCAAAGTCAAGAGGGTCCCCGAGGCCATCAAGGTTGGGTTTGACGATGTAATTAGTATGAATCAATTGATGGCGCCTTGGCCAGCACTGAGGAGTCACGCATGGCGGGGTATAATGAGATGCCCAGAGCATGATATAAGTCACCTTTGCAGTTATTGCCTCTGAATATGCAAATGCACAATGTAAATTGTCAGTGACAGGGTGACGTGATCGAGTACTGAGTTGCGGTATACTGTGGAGTATTTGACACTTCACACCCGGTAGTCGACAACATATAGGCCGAATGCTTTCAAACCAAATCATAATAGCGAATAAATAGCGATCTCCTCCTTCTCGATCTCGATTGTACTTGTGAAGTCAAGCAGATCAAACATAGGATTTAATGGGAATTTTGCGCGGCATTTTCTATGGCAAATATGCCAGAATTAAAAGGGAATCTGAGACGCTCGCTTCTCAGGTTCTACATGCACATATTAAATTAAGTCGTATTTGGAGATATTCTTGTCGGATTTCGTGCTACACGTTTTGACTAGTAATGTCGTTATTATACTTTAAATGAGGGTGATTCCCGTACTGTGAAATGCAAAAGGATTGAGACTTCGTATGAAATGACGAAATTTCAGTATGCTCCGTTGTACTAGCCTTGGCCTAGCTAGGGGGCTAGCGCCGCTGTGGGTCTTCTAGCCCAGCTCATTCTCCCTCATGGAACTGTACATGACATCAAAAGAACTATAAGCTATTAAATGAGTTAGAAATTATCAATAACATGTGATTTTTTAAAATATTAGGAATTTGTGCTGTACGTTTGCAATAGAAAAAGTATTATGTTGTTTTCCTTGCCGATCATAGGAGACGAGCTGTCTGTATCATGTGTTTCGGATTTCCTTTAAGGTATTCAACTTGTTTCTTAATGTCTTCCCAAATCATGAGTCAAAATTAAAGATCTCTTCCGATGATTGTTGTTCCTTACAATACGTTATTTGTACTGGAAAGACTTTGGACATGTCAAACGTTAACTCAAACTTTAGTCTTAAAATAGCAAACAGTCGAGGTCGCCAGTGAGGGCGCTATTTCCCTTTAATTGTTTTGCAATGCCAATGTGCAAATCTTGTGGAAAGAAACCAAACAAAACAATGCAAGTGAGTTATGGTGTGAGGTGGGTGCGGTACCTTCGCAACTTTCAACTAAAATCAGTTGGTTATTTTCGGCATTATCTTACTACAGCCCCCCGTGCTGTCATGATCCTCTAGGTTGCTAGAAATTAGTATTGGTGCTGGGTGTTCGGCGTAGTCGCCCACATCTACAGAATACAGTTGATTAATTTTTTGGACCGAAGCGAACACACACGAGCGTGGACTGCATGAGCAGAGGGAACATCGCACCTCGTTTCAAGACACGTAATTGGTGAAGAGGCGTAACTCCGTGGGAGCGTGTTGCGCTTAATGAGGTGTGCATATCTCCTTAGTCCAAGTAATTATTAAAGGTACATGCCGATCGCTATTATTGCCTCGTCCCCAGAAGCCAGATTTTACAGGAAGTGTTCAAAATTTTGGTATCGGAAAGAAAGAAAAGTACTATTGTTCTCTTTACCCTGTGAAATCTTAAGGCCCTAAATGATGTTGGTTTGGCGAGTTATGGCGAAAGTGATACTCCAATTTGTAGACCAATATTAGTTTTAACACAGTTGATCTATGGTGGGCTCACAAACACGTCAAAACGGATTGAAATATCGGGCAAAACTTTTACAGCTGGGTTTTTTGGTGTGAAGGCCATTCTTCAAGATGAAACTTTATATACCTAAATCGGACCATCCCACTTTTAATTTATCCCAATTGTACATTAAATGAAGACGGTAGGCATTCGTGTGAAGGTCTGTGCAATTAGTTTCGGTACCGCAACCAGGTTGTATCCCCATAAGGCTATGGCCTACAACTTGGGTTGGAAAATATGGTAGGAAAGCGACAAAAACTTATGCTACATTTCCAGAGGTAATACATGCATGCAGACGTTGTACACACATATGCCATTGAGCAATATCATAGGGATAATGGTCATAGCACTTTGGGGTCTTGCCTATCAATGCGATCAATTACGTTTGACGGGAAAAAATCGGCAATGTCACGGCTTCTATCCAGGATTCTATCACAACAGCGGCCATGTGTTTACATCTCTCCGAGTGGCTATAATCTGGGAAAAAACGCTCTATGGCCACTGGACCTGTATAGAGGTCAGGTCATATGGCATATCGGCTGCGACAGGAAGACGATCCCCATGTGCATTTTTCACGTGCATTCAACATGCTCTGTTTTGAGCTTTAGGTGATTGCAAATATTGCAGACTACAAAGAAGGGACAGAATGAACATGGTCACCAAGCAACTCACTCAGTGCTAAGACAATGACATCACAGCTTCGCTAGTAAGCTCAGAAGTGTTAATCATTCTGTACACTAGACGAAGTGAATTTTATCAGTACAGATTTCAGTAATTGAGTGTTACACATGTACTTTAAGGCCATGTTTTGATACTGGGACACCCAGATTTGGGGATAGTATATTTTGACTGCAACAGCAGTGTGCCTGTTAAAGGCTGTAGTTTGTTTAAAATTATGCAGGAATACTCCATTTTGGTTTTTTAGATATAGTTATTATTTACCTTCAATTTCCGTAGTTAAAAAGAAATTATTTTCATCATGCTAATTACTATAGTATTAAGATAATTAGTCAGGGGTGGAGGATGTGGCGGAGGAGGATTGGCGGAGAGACGGAGAGGAGGAGGGTGTTTTTGGCATGTATTGAAATATTGATAGAGAATAACAACCACCAAATTCAAAGGGCTCAATAGTATGGCTATGTTACTGATAGAACTCAAAATTAGCTCCAATTAACATAATAATTTTTAGAATTTAGGCACTAATTAGTTCTCAAACTTACTAATTTCTTGACAACATATCACGCAGAGGATTCCTAATTCTTGAATGATAGTTCAAATACATAGGCCAGTTATTTGATAATTTGTCTACTAGAGCAAGTTCAAAATCAAATCATATTATACCAACTTGTTTTAAATAGCATGCAAAGTGTTCAAAAGGGGAATTGGACTGTGCTGAGTACATGTACTGCCCAACTCTTGCCCAGATTATCATGTCAGTGTATATGAGTTCACTTCTTCACTAAGAAAGATTCAATTTACAAAAAAAAAAAATTAACTTGAGGGGGAAATTAATTCATATACAATCTTTACTGTTTTAACAGAAGAAAGTAGGAAAGAGAGAAGGCTAGAAAGGGGCTGTCTTGGACACCCTGTAATAAACTAATACTTAAACTTACGGGATATTTGCTGGATGTATATCCAACAAAATTTGAATTCAATCAGAATAAATCAGTCAACCCCCCTACTTATATCTTGCATTTAGCCAATAACTATTTGACAATGATTTTTTTTTTTGTGAAAAATTGAAGCATGCATTTTTGACCACCCTGTTTGTACACATGAATAGCGGCCACCCGACAAAGTTATATGGTTGGTTGGGGATGATTTGCAGAAATATACAAAACGTGTCAGAAAATTTATCTGCACGTCATATTTGCAGCAGAGTTTAATTAATTCATATTTCTTACTCATTGCCTGTTACACCCTGTATAACCACATGAGTCACCCTGTATGTAGATTCATTTACTATACTTGCACTTTGCAATGCGCATTATACTTCAGAATATATAACAGTTATAAATACTTACAATGTAAACTTTAACTGATACTGAGCAATATCTAAAGAAAGATGTATTTTCCAAAATTTTGCACATGTAACACATTGGGTCCCAGGTAAAAAAAACATGGCCCTAAGATTAAAAAGAATTTAGAAGAAGATGTGTACTCTAATTGTTCAAATTTGCTGTTTTGAAAAAAAATTGTATTTCAATGGTGGTGCCCATGCATCGCAAATTCGTTGTGCCAGCGTGCCTGGAGGCTAAATGTGTAACTCTGCACAGCAATAACACAGTACGATTTGCATGCTCAACACATTCAAATGCCATTTTGACAGAGCGTTCCGGATGGTAAACGAAAGATGTAGAAACCACATTGATCAACGTGAGCCGCAACGTGGGCCAGACCGGGAAGTATTTCATGCATTTTCGCAGGGTTACCCGAACAATTCTAACATAGTTACTATTCATAGAATTGCTACTTTGGCTTTACTACTGTCGCTGGTGACATTTAGGAAACTAAGTACTTTCTAAAAAGGAATTTTGAAGAGCACATAAGTTGGTCCATTGTTCCCGTTCAGAAATATCGCCTTCGTAAAGGGTACTTGTTCGACCACTAGTTGCATTTAAGTGTGCGTGTATGTGTAGACCTATATGCATGTGCAGTTGTGTAAAGTATTAACTTTTTTAGCCGCATGCGTGGAAAAATTTGTTGCTTGCAAGTGTAAATCTCTTGGTTTAATCAAAAGGAAATAGAGTTAAATTTCTCTCAGTGTATAGATTTTCTGAAATGGTAAAAGAGAGAATGCCCAAAAATAAAAGTAACCAAGAAATTAGTGGGTTAATTTGCAGTTTATTTCTTTAAAAGAAAGAAAACAAGAATTGTCAATGTTTGACATTTGTTAGATTCTAGTAGGGATGTCAATGAAAAATTGAAGTTTGAGATAGGTTCAATTTCTATATAGAAAGGCATTCCTCTCTGCTTCTGGAGTAGAATGACATCATCCTTGCAGGTGAACCGGATCAGGAGATATTAATTTTTACGTGCTCCACAAGTTGCTAAGTTTCTGCTGAAATAAGGCCAAATAAGGGAAAGTGACTAACTTGCATATTTAGGGTTGTGAAAAAATGCTAATATAAATGAGGAACTGACATCTTTTGAAATATTTCCCTAGGTCTACATGTGCTGGACAATCATTTAAAACCAAAACTAGTGCCTTGAGCAGAGCCATATTTTTTATTTTGGCCTGACAACAATACACCGGTCTCTTGTTCAATTTTACCAAATGGACCAGGCTATTGCTTCAGAAAAATGACGAAGTCCAGCTCATTAATATGAAAAAATGATATACAAGCTTCATTAGTGACTTCATTACATAGAAGATTAAAACATTCAGGAAAACGAATCAGGCCGTGGCCACGTACTGGAAAAAGTGCGGAACTTGGGAACCTGGTTCCGGGAAATCTTACTATTTGGAGGGAAATTGTAGTGATGTAATAAATAAAAGAAATACATAAGAATTGAAGGGACATTTGCAATCTGAAGGGAAATTTTGATTGTGTTCCCGGGAAATTGGCATTTTTCCAGCCGTGCCCGTGCCAGGAATTTATGTGGGAGGGTGCGGACGGGGGTGCGGATTTGCCAGAAGCGGACCTTTCGTGTACCAACAAACCAATTTTTTTCGGCTCGCTGCGCTCGCCGGTTGACCCAAATTTTTTAACCGTCGTCTCAAAATTCTGAGGGGGGTGGGGGGTTAGGAACATTACATCGTCCCAGCGTTTAAAAAACAGTTTATTAATACCAGCAATGCGTTACGTAGTAGTATTACCCTATGCTTATTCATCATATACCATGCAGCACAACACAGTTTACAAAAACATAATTTAGGCAATCAACAAACTTTGTCATCACAAAGCGGACCTTAGAAATGAAAAAGCGGACCTTCAACATCATAAAGCGGACCTTTGTCATTTTTTGGGGGCACCCCCCCTGGCTACGGCCCTGGTAACCATGTTAGCTGCATCCATTCAGGTGGTTACCAACTGCACTGGATAGAAAATATGCAAATAAGATGCTTTTTTGATTTCCTGAAGTACAGGGCCTATGGTAGAAAATTCCTAATTAATATGTGTAATGGACATATTGGCAAAACAATTGACTATTTTAAAATGATAAATGGCAGTGTAATGTGATAGCAAACTGACATGTGGTCAAACAGTGGGTTACATTTCAAATATGCAGAAGAGATGCACATTTAATTTCCTCAAGTATAGTGCATCTCTGAAAAAATGACTAATTAGTATGCGTAAAACACTGAATTGCAATTTGCGGTGTGATCCTAACATGCTGCGAAAAAATGTTTTACAGGAAAGTTGTAGATAATAATTTAAAGATTTGAAATATACAAAGCACTTTTCTGATTTTGCTAGGAATTTTCAGTGATGTCTCTCGAAAAGACAGAAATGGAGAATTTACTGTAAATGCATTGATTTTCAAAAGGGAGGAATAAAGGAAAAGTGCACCCTCAGACATGAATCTTTAGATAATCTTTCTAAAAAAAGGGGTGGCAGTCAGTGTAAGTTGTGAGCTCAGAACCGCATTTTGATTCAAAGATGGTTTGTTTGTTTGTTTGTTTGTGTTTTTTACTGTCAAAAGCCCTCAGAGGAGCCAAGCGGACAGCACTCTGGTACCTAGAGCGATGACGGTGATGGTAACAGACCCGGGATGATCACCTACTCTTTTCGATAAGGTCTGCAACTTTTTACGTGATCAGGATTGACTCCACTGACACACGGGAAAACCAAACAGCTTTACATGATGACTCTCCGAACCATGAGGCGCCGGGCACCAATACATATACATGCACATTCTACGCAATGGGTGGGACGAGGAGCAATTCCCATATTCACACTACATAATGCTGCGTGTTATGCAATTCCGACCTTATAGGAACTATTGATATGACCAAGAAACCCGGGACTCTTGCGGGGCTCGACCCAGGGCCGCTCGGTCGACCTTATACTCTGCCAGCGGTTCAGCGCCTTAGACCGCTCGGGCCACCTCGCCCTCTGGTGGTGTCAAAAGTGTCATTTAAATGATGGTGGGTCCACTAGGCACAATTTTTGTGCCAGAGAGGAAAAACAGGGACTTTATAATGTCTAATTTTAGACTTTATTTCTTTGTTTATGGATTTAATTTTTACACAGAATGATAGATAAAGGTTCAAATATATAAGCTATAACCTTTCCCCTAGCCTACAAAATATTTTCCTGAATTTAGAATGCCAAGAAATTGTTCAAAGTTTATGCCCTTGTGGAGCATTCCACACAATTTGGAGTGCCATTTTGACATCCCTAATTCTAGTCAGAACTTATAGCCCCCGCTCACTCCTTCTTTCTTGTTTACTTTAACCTTCTTTCCCCCCAAAACTACTAACCCCTCTTTTGCTTAAAAGATTACCCCAAAAGAAATCCCCTTTTGTCCTACGGACGGGCGCTAACACTTTAGTTTGATGCTCTCCGACTATATACTCTTCTGATATTCTTATAGCCCCCGTTCTATTGTTTTTAATACTAAAAAACAATAGAACAGGGACTATAGTAAGAGTATATACAGTTAGATATCATCAAAATAAAGTGTTAGCTCCCGTCCGTAGGACAAAAGGGGATTTCTTATGGAGGTAATCTTTTAAGCAAAAGAGGGGTTTAGTAGTTTTTGGGGGAAAGAAGGTTAAACAAGAAAGGAGTGAACGGGGCTATAAGTTCTGACCAAAAACATAAATGAAATTCAAGTTGATGCTTTCAAGTATAAATGCTGTGTGAATCATTCTTGATTCCCAAAAACAAATTTTGCAGGAGTCATCTAATTCTCTACTGTGTAAAGTTTACAAGAATCGACATTGATTCACACAAATCAGTTTATGAGAATCGATTCTCAATGTCAATTCTGCCATCCACCAGTTCATTTATCCATCTTTTTCTCTGTCTCAATCATTCTCGGTAAACATAAGGTTTGTTTGTTTGTATAAAATGTGGAGGACTTGAATCACAAGTGGAGTGGCAACTCGCCATTGTAGAAGAATTTATTCAGTGTTTTTATATTCATTTTTTAGTTGTCATCATGACAGACCATCAGTTTGCCGTGCCAGATAAACCAGCGCCTAAAGCCCTTACAAAGAGAGGCTCATTACCGCCCACGCCAAGTCCCCCCCCGAGCAGATATGAGACAATAAACTTGCCAGGTATCGTTACTAATTGTAACCAAGAGAAGATACCAGTACTTCCCACAATGCATTCCTTCCAGTGGGAGGGTTTTGACAACTGATTTGAATCGTTATAGAGATGAACATGGCTAAATTGAGAGTACTGATCACAAGCTTTCATTTAAAATTTTCATCTCTAACGATTCACATGACACCTGTACAAAAACTTCCATTTGAGCAAGCAGTGTGTGGGAGCTACTGATATCTTCCTTATGCAGCCATTCCCTCAAAGACTAACCAGTGGTGTTACAATCTATTTCTTATATTTGGTTCAATAAAGAATACAGGTCTGAAAAAATCGTGAAAGCTCAAAACCAGACTCATGGCTGGAACCATGAGGAATTTTCTCACCTGTTACCCCGGGGGCCACTTGTATTCAAAAGTGGATATTATGCGTGAACAAGACAACGCGTAAAAGGGGTGTCTTTTTTTCCAACAGGCGATGTACGCGCGTACACGGTTTAGGGTTCCAAAACAGCAAAATATGGAAAAAGGGTATGTTTTTTCTTACCCTGAAATTTTCAAGTTTTCTCATTAATCAGGATCAAAACCCTCCAAATGTTGTAAATCGGAACTTGGGGAAGTAAAGCACAGCAAATAATAAAGGTTATATTTCGATTCTATGCAATGCGGACTTTGTTGAGGGTGTCATACACAGATAAAAATCTTGTTTATGGTATGTTTTTTAGCTTGTTTCGGTAAATACGTGTTAGGGTGCAATTTTGAAAGTCCTTTTCACACATCATATCCCCCCTTGAAATCAAAAATGGCCCCCCTGGGCCCGTTACACAACACATTTTTAGAGTATATTTGAAGGAAAAATTGTCTACTCTTGTAGACTACCTGGTTTTTAAACCCATACTATGTCTCCCTTTCAGATACGAAAAACAGCCATACACGCTGAACTTCTCAATCATTAGTCTAACTTAATATCTGATTGAATTGTCCATGTTATGTTCGTGCATACAGAACTGCAGTTTTGACGATTGCCCCAAGCTTCAGACAAATGTGATAGATTTACGAAAGTGAACAATGCAAAGAGGAATTGGCAAATTATCACCGTCACAATGTTACTTCTTGTTAAAGGTTCACATCCAGGCCGTGCATAGGATTTTTTTTTAGGAGGTCCAGGTCCTTGAAAAATGGACCTTTTTTGAAAGTGGACCTAACCCCGATAAAATGGTCTTTTGGACTTTATGAACATCACAAACAAAGTTGGCCTTTCTAGTCATATTTTTTGATAAAAAAATTAAAAATTAGAACTTTTCCCCTTTTATGAATGGGCTGCCTCTTAAAGTTTTTCATCTCAATTTATTGTCTCGATCCCCCCAAACCCATCTTTGAAGTTTTTGTGGCCAATCTTTACAATCCATTTAGATTACTTCTAAAAAAAAATTGATTTTGTAACCCTTATAGTACTTTTTAAATTAATATCGGTTGACCAATAGGGCAAATTTTTGCTCATAACATCCAACCCAAACCACCTTTACCCTGAAAAAGAAAAAATAGTATCTTTCCTCATCCACCCAAATTTTGACCACTTTAGTAAAATCTGGGGTTCTGGGGATGAGGCTATTAGGGCAATTCCACTGTAACAGAAGATGTTTGGACTCCCTTTGCAACTTTCCGTATGTGTTTATCACACATATTTGAATTGGTTAGAGCAAACAAATACTTGTACTATGACAGTTACCCCTACCTCCGTGCACTTTTTTTTTTTATTTTGTTTCAAAATATTTTTGTTTCGGAATTACTATTAAGGAGGCTGGTAACGGAATGACGGTAAAAATGGACATGGGTTTTACACCTCACAATACATTTCCGGAACTCTGTGAATTTTTATGATGTAATATTATTTTTAAATGTAACCAATGTCATCCTTAGAGTCATCTGAGAGTCTTATCTTAAATAAAACACAGGAGTAACCATGTATAAAAACGAACCATTACGAAACAAGCATTTGGTAACGGAATGACGGTAACAGAATGAAAAAATGCCTCCCATGGAACTTACAAAATTTCTTTGAGTTGCCTAAATTCAGTAGGCCAATCTCACCCAGATGGTGGTACATTCTTTTTAAGTTGTACATTGTTACACCAGGTCTTTAAATTATTTGAGAACAAAATGTTTAATATTTTTATTATTTTAGTCATACCGACTGTTTAATACAACATTTCAGCTTAAGTTGCTAAATTCTGCAGCATGTTTTGGAAACTACCTCTCAGATATTTTTTGAAAAAGTAGGAAAAAAATTATTGGTCATATGGGATATTGTTTTTACTTGTTTAAGTGATTCTGAAGCCATCAGTGGTGGTCTGTGAGAAAAACTTTTTTTCACCCAGTTCCGATGATCTGTCATTCCGTTACCGATTTGGTAACGGAATGACGGACTTTATTAGTGTAATTTAACAAAAGGGATATAATGTGGAAAAATGGCTCATTAATTGTTGACTACCTATTCTTACTTGAATATGACTTTGTTTACATTGCTACCGCAACTTTTGAAAATAATTTCAAATATGGTATTTTTTTGGTACCGGAATGACCATAAAATCCATTTTGGAGTCGCTGAAGTGTAACAACCACTCAAAACAAAAAATAAATGTTGATATCACTTTTTCTAGCGCCTCATTTGGTCCTATACATTGAACAGACTTCATTATTAATATCTACTTAAAGTCTTTACTGTAAACTTCTTTTCTTCATATCTCCAGAATGTTGGTCCATAAGCTCTCTTTAGACCGACTTTTTTGTTTTGGCATGAATTTAAATTTTGGGTACCAGGATGACCTTTGCTTGGAATTAGACATTAGACTATTTTATTCACACCTCATCTTCCATGATATACATTATGACAATACATAACGTTATCGAATTATAGTGGGTTTAAACAATGGGAGACTTATTCAGTGTATATGCAGTATTACTATAATGAATAAATAAAGCATCCACATTTAATCGATAATAATTACAATAAGTATTACATGAGTTGTAATACAGTTAAGATTGGTCATTTAAACACCCACGATTATCTATAGTCACATGTTGAAATAATAATAATGATTATGGGGAAGATGTGTGTGGGAGAGGCCATTAAGATCAAAGAACTTTAAGATTGACCCACCCAGTAGAATTGGGGAACTTATTGTGGGCCACCAAAGCGAGAAAAACAAGACAGGACAAAGCAAAACAGGACAGGACCGGGGTTACATACAGTGAATTGTCCATAATTTGTATAATATCAGGGTATAAAACTAACAGTTGAGATGCGAAGTTAATGAGTGATATCGTGAAGAGTGCAGCAGAATAATAGCACAACGAACTGGGGCCTAATAGAATGTAATAGGCCAAGACTGTTGACGGCGCTACGGTGTCAACAAGAGCAAACAAAACCCCGCCGAAATTTTTTTCAAATTTGAACATATATTTTATAAATGTTAAACCGAGTAATGGTTGTACTTTATGCATGGAAGTATATGGTAAATTAAGCAGATGATGTACATAAAACAAGGGAACAAAAAGTAAAGAGGAAACGTAATTAGTATTGAAATAAGTTGACTTTTAAAATTTGATTAAATTTTATTGACTGCATTTGATGATTTTAAGTTTTGGTCAGGGAATTCCATAGCCAGGACCGGAATTTTTGATTGTGTATTTAGTTAAGTTCAAAGTTGGTTTATTGGAATAAAATTGTTGGCATTTCTAGTGTTATATTTATGAATATCTTGTGTTTATAGAAGAAGTTTTCAAATGATTGGGAAGGTTATTATTAACATAACTGGTACATGAGTATTTTGCTGTTGAAGCTTATTTATATCGAATATGTTAAGTGTTTTTTAACTTGTGGAATACTGTTTTGTTTAGTTAAATAGGGAGAACCAGTACAAATACGGATTGCCTCGTTTTTGAGTTTAAATAGTCTATCAAGGTGAATTGGATTAGTTGAGTTCAGGGACAGTGAAATAGGTTAAGTGTATTATTCGAAATTGCCCAGGCAATATTACTGTATGAATATGGGAAGACAAGATGGTATAGGGCGAGTCAAAAAACACTTGACCCAGATGTATCCGCCATTTTGAATTTTTAAATAACTATATCTACATATTGTATATCGGAAAGTCCAATTTCAATTATCTTTAATTTGCTGCACAGATAATTCCAATCGGATAAGTCTAGACCGATCTAGCAGTCCTTTTGAATCAAGTAGTCAGTTTTTTACCCCTATCCACGGATTCCCATTTAAATACACGGTTGGCCACTGAGCAAATGACTCCCCAAAATGAAAGGGGTATTTGTTCCATGTTTAGTGAATATAGTGGTATCTCAAAGGTGAAAAGGTCAGTGTTAATGGTAAGTTCTATTTCAAACACTATTTTTAAGATTGGGCATATTTTTGTCTACAAATATAGACAATACTTTTAAACCTCAAAAGGTTGTCGCCGACTTTTGTGTTCCTTCATATGGTATGATTCATTCAAACTCTCCAGAAACTGATACATAGATCAAGTAATTGAGGACGAAAAGTGTTAAGAGGGCATCGGTCGGTAAATTGCACTGAATTTTGTGGGGATTAATAGCGTCGCATATTTAGTCTGCAGTCAATAAATAGCCAAACTCTCTTCTGGACACTGATTTAACTCGCTGAACGCCGTTCACTTCAATACGAATCCGTGGACAGGAGCGCAAAACGGACTACTGGATTCAAACGAAAAACAAACTTTGGGTTAGCTCGGTCGATACCTAATCGATGTGAATGATCTGTGCAGCAAATACAGAAAGAACTAAGCTTTCAAATGACACCAAACCTGTTAGGAAATGTGTTACTGAAAAAATTCAAAATGGCTGACACAAATCAGGGTCTTTTTTTTTTTACTCACCTGTAAATGTGACAGAATATTAGGTGGAGTGTGTATTTGAGTCTTCTAAGAAGAACACCAATACTCTGGACACTTGATTTGTGATCGGGAGATATCGTCTTTGCCAGTTATATTTGTCAATTACAACGCCTAGAAAAGTAATGTTATTTACGGGATTAATTTTGGAGTTATCAATTTGAATGTTGAAGTTTAGGGAGTTTGTTAGACTTTGGTGAAGTGAATTGTAGTTAGTGTTTAACATTTAAGTGAGAGCTATTTGATGTAACCCAATTGGTGACATGAACCATTTCAGTGTTGAATGTTTTTATGAAGGTATCTAGGTTGGGATGAGAAGGAATATGTTGGTATCTGCAAAATAGAACGAAAGAAAGGAGATCAGAGGAATGGGGGAGGTCGTTTCACCTAGAGAAGAAAAGAAGAGGCACCGAGTAAGGATAAGGAAGGAATGAAAATTCATCATATAATCAAAAGTGTTGAAAAATATTAACCATCAAACAAATATATAAATGATAACATCAGTTTATACATTGTACATTTTATATTTGATAGTTAGAAATGAATTAAAGGGCGTGTGGACAAGAAGAAAAGGAAGGAAGGAAAATAATTTCATATAATCAAGTTAAATCTATAACCATCAGCGAAAATATTACAAAATTTAACCAATTTGTGCATGGTAAATTGATAGTTAGAAAAAAGAAAGAAACGAAAAAAAATAAAAAAATTAAAAAAATTAAAAAAATGTTTCATATAATCAAGGGAAAGTGAAAAGAATATTAACCCGCAAGAAAAAAAATATATATGTACATGAAATTAACACCAGTTTTGGTACATTGATGGCATTTATATGTGCTAGTTTAGAAAAAGGGTTAAGGGGAAGACAATGAGCAAGGAAGGAAGGAAACTATATCATATATTCGAAAGTGAAAATATCATCCACAATGAAAATTATATACATGAATTTAACATCAGTTTGTACATTATACATTTATATGCTGATAGTTAGAAACACGAGTGAAAGAGTAGACATGAGCAAGGGAAGGAACGAAAATATTATCCTATAACAAAGTGAAAATATTAACCATCAAAGAAAATATAGTATGAATTTAAACACCAGTTGTACATTTGTTGCATTTTGTATGGTGGGGCAGTGAAGGAAAATAATGTAATCAAAAGTGAAAAAATTCAACATCAATGAAGTATTTAACATGGATTTAACATCAGTTTGACATGATGCATTTTATAGGTTGATAGTTAGAAAAATGAGTTTTTAAGGCTTAGACCATGAGCAAGGAAGGAGGAACGAAAATTATCATATTAATCAAAAGTGAAATATTAACCATCAAAGAAAATATATACATGAATTTAACACCAGTTGATTGAACATTGGTACATTTTATATGTGCATAGTTAGGAAAAAGGAATTAAAGGGGTAGAAAGTGAGAAGGAAGAAGGGAATATATAATCAAAGTGAGAATAGTAATTCAGCAGTGAAATATATATGTGAAATTAGCACCAGTTTGTACATTGGAATTATTTTATATGTGATTGTAGAAAAAGAGTTAAAAGGGGGAGACATTGAGCAAGGAAGGAAGGAAAATTAATATATAAAATATAAATCAAAAGTGAAAATATTAGTAGCAAGAAAATATATACATAAAGTTAACACCAGTTGTACGTTGGTCATGTGACAGTTAGAAAAGGCTGCTGAACGAGGGGTAGGACAATGAGCAAGGAGGTAGGAAAATGTTTCATGTTTAATCATTGTGAGAAAATATCCAGCAATGTCAATATAAACTAAGTTAACATTCATTTGAATATACATAGATAGTTAGAAAAAGAATTAAAGGGCTTAGACAATGAGCAAGGAAGAATGAAAAAATATATCATTAATCAAAGTGAAATATCACTAGCAATGAAAATTACAAGGATGTTAACACCAGTGTGTACATTGTACCATTTGATATGGTGGGCACATGAACATTTAGGGGATGGCACTGAACAGAAGGACCAAGCAACAATGCAGAATTTTAGTGTATTAATTAATAATATAATAATTATAAATTACATGAGAAAAAATTTAGGGGGGCACAGACATTGAACACCACCTGTATAGCTGGCATTGCAAGTAGGATACAATAAGTATAATGATGATACAAAAAACTCTGGCAAGCACGATACAGTGAAACAATGGCAATTTCCACAATACTACATGCTACGTCCAGGGTACAGTATGTGCATTTATAGAATATTACAAATTGGGTCAATTTGAGAAAAACATTGGTGTACATAAACCAGGCGAGCAGAAGAAAAAAAAAAAGAAGTGAGTACTCATGCGATTAGAATATTACAAGCAAAAGATACAAGATGTAAATTTTTCAAGATTTAAAAGATGTTATGACTAGCTCAAATAAGAAAAATTGGTAAGAAATGCCATGTAAATAGAGTGCTGAGAGCAGCAAAAATTTGATGCCCAAAATAGTATAAGGAGCATTGAAACAAGTAGGGTATGCAATGATGACATAAGAAAATGAAAAGCAAAAAGTGAAGATTTGGGAGACCCCAAAACACTTTCACTAGGCATTATATTAGCAGAAACAAAATGGCGTATCGGCCTACCGCTCTGAGGGGTTGAAATTTCCAAGTCTTTGGAAATTTTCCCTCTCAAGGGGTCAACAGGCCAAATTTTTCCCGGTCAGAGGGCTAAAAAACGGCTGTTGCTAGCATGATTTTTGGAATTTTTTTCCCGGGTGCGCCAAAGTTGTCGGGGCCCCCCCTGTTTGCCGTTACGCACAATGGTATTGCATTCGAAGCAATGGTCTGTTAAAGACTATACTCAAAGTCATAATTCTTGGACTTTTAAATGTACGCACGCTTTCCCGCCATAACTTGCGCACCACTGTGGTGCACGTAGATGCAGCTACATGCAAACAATCAATGCACATGTTTGTTTTTGCCCAACAAATTATGGCCCAGAGTCACGGCCAATTTCTTCATGGTAGTTACCACAAAGCTACCACGAGTAGACATGGATGGCCTACCCACTAGATGTAACTCGCGGCCCAGGATTCCGTGTATTTTTGCCGCATAGAGGATAGTGTACACACAGCGGCTGTCTTCACTGTCGTGGAGTAGCTACGTGGTTACACAGGTCTCAGCTGCGCGAGGTTATTTACATGGCCAATTTTGTTTTGATATTTTTGGGCATATATTTGCATTTTTTTATTAAATGTGCGGGATTATGTGGGTTTTTTGATGATGCCGATTTAATTTCGAATGCTTTTCTAAAAACTGTTCAAAAAATGCTAAAACAGGAGAGGCAAAGTGTATAGCGCCCTCTTCATGAAAATTTTATCCCACTCTCAAAATGGAGTCGTGGTAACCGCGGGGTAGCTACGTGGATAGGCTGGTGTCTACTCCGGTACTGTTATCAACATTCACTCCTCTCCACCTAGTGGGCAACTACAGTTTAGCAATTGGGGTAGGTAAAGCAGGGTAGCCACATTACTGTATACCTAATAACGGTGTACTTAGTAAGCACTATCGTGCAGCTACCGAATCACCATTAGCCCAGTGTGTAATGTACAGTAGCTGCCGCGGTAGCCATGGTGTAGCTGCCGTATACGCTTACCACGTGAGTAAGAATCAGCCGTGTTAATTATGTCGATCATTGATTTACTTTTTAAGACAAATTTCTACTAGGACACCCTAAGCTAATTGATATTGGAGGAGACATGAAGGATCCCTTTAAAAGAAGAAAGAAGAAATGAGACCAAGATCAAACAGTCTTCATCTAATTGCTGACCTCAAAAGTGACCTCAAAGGTAGAAATAGTCAGGTTAAAGCAATAACGTATGAGATTTTTGCACAGTTTGTTGGTAATGGTCTTAAACTCACCTGCAAATGGTAATGCTCAAAGTGTGTATTTTTGTATTTTTGTAAGTAGAATGGGGATTCCCCATTGTAATTAACGGTGGAACTGGAGAAGAAGAATTAAGAATTGCTTGCCTATAATCTCATCTTGATAAGATTTTTGTTGGTGTAATTTGTGATTTGGTGAAAAGTTGTAATAAGTTCTGTGAAGCCCTTCTGAATCATTTATCCCAATTCAAGACCTTAACACAATGTCATGGACAATGTAGGTATGCTTTGAAGAACAAAACCAGAACAACTTTTTCTTAAAAGGTTCACACTTTATACCTAAATTTAGTGGGATAGTTAAATAGCCTCTACTTTTTTGTAGGTGGCGTTATCAATGGAGGGGATTATTATTTAAAAACTTGTTTGTGTATTGTGGTAGAGTTGCGATAAGCCATGATAGCCAGCCCTGAGCGGTTGGTCCATTCACAGTCCCAATCAATCGTCAAAGCATAAACCCTAGAATGGTCAAAGAAAGCACAAAGAAATCAAAAAATAGTTTTCAGTGTGAAAGCAGGTGAAAAGCTGATTTTATGAATAGTAAAGATAAAAGTTATGCATTGTAACACACAGGGGACTGAAACATGATAAACTTATGATATGTTGTTGGTAGGCAAGGTTTAAAACCCAATTCAAGGGAGAGCACACTAGGCATCACCATAGTATAAAAATACGAAGTATGACTGGAAAGAAAACAACAAAACTTTATTTGTAGTTGGCCAGTTTCTTGCAATCCAATCTCTTTTGTATTGCGAGCAGGAAGAAATCAAAAGAATTTCTGGGTTATTTTCAGTCACTATTTGAGTAATGGACGGAAGTTTCCAAACTCCACCAAATATACCATAATTGGAATCTACTATAAAAAGTGCTTTTACCCCAATGATTGTTTTTGTTTTATTTTACATAGAAAGTTAGTGCAAGTAACTTGATGCTATATCAGACAGTAACTGTCATAACCAAGGCCTTACTACCAGGAGTTATGAGAAACCAAACTCAAGGGATGCCGCCGTCTAAACAGTACTTGTGTTCGAGTGAAACTTACTTTCACCAGTTATGGTTGGAGGCGGAATTAGAGCAGTGTGCAAAAAAATTAGTTTCTGTAGAGGTAAGATTAGGAGCAAACATGTTGAAAAGCATGTTTGGTAAGAAATGCATTGGAAATTACTTTTGAAAATTTGTTGGCTTGCCACACATTGTGAAATCTTAATTAGGTATCATTGTACAATTTCAAGTTTTCATGTGTACAGATTAAGACTGCAGTTTCATTGAAAATGGGTGTAATGTACAAAATATATATATTGAAACTGCTGTCGATAATGATAACCATTTATATCAGTTTCAAAATTGTGTCGCCACTGCTTAAAATTGTTCTAAAAATAACAATTGACAAAATGACAATTTGCACAGGGTCAAACAGCTGTGTGACAACATTATATTTACTGTGTCAAAAATGCTAAGGGAAAAAAATACCTAAAAAATTTATATAAAGAAATCCACCACCAAAAGAGGAAATTGTTGCTTGATAATTAATGCGTCCTTTTGGATTTGCACTCTTTTCCGCAATGACCAATTAACCTCACATTTGGTAGACTGATGTAGCTTAGCTTTTATGGATATTCCATGCAAACCCTCATTCGTTTATGAGGTCAAAGGTCACATGTCTAGGTCAAAGGTCACATGTCTAGGTCAAAGGTCACATGTCTAGGTCAAAGGTCATATGAGGTCTATCATTCACAAACCGTGACGGCAGGCGACACAAGCGGTCCAAGGACCGCAATATTTTTAGTTTCATTGCAGTGCAGGATGGTTTTGATCACATTTTCAAAAAATTTAACTCTTATTTCTGATGAAACTTTCCAATAGTATTCTTTTTACTTTTTGTCTCAGATCATCTCAAAGTGCGTGCTGATGTTGCAGCTGTTATCAGCATTCAATTAGCGTCACACCAAAGGTAGGATGAAAATGTATGCATGACCATTGTATGTATGTGTGTGGGGGCATGTGTGTGCATGTATGTGCATGTGCGTGCATGTATGTACTTACTTGTAATCACCAGCAAACAGTGATATTTGTGTGTTAAACCTACATTGAGGGACTTCATGACAAACAGCTATAAAACTTGGCTATGACACCCAAGAGAAGATATCAGTAGCTCCCCACAATGCATTGCTTCCAATGGAGATTTTTGTACCAGGTAAGCCCCTGTGAATCGGTAAAGATGAAACATTCACTTCAAAATGCGGTTTGTGATTCATACTGTTAATTTTAGCCCTGTTTCAATGTTTCACCTCTAAACCGGATTCACCTCATTACCGTAACTATAACCACATTCTCAGTCAGGACCACTGTCATTTTGATGTATCTATTTTGGGATCAAGTCTTGCAGTAAAATACACATTATCCAAGGTTGTGTGTTGCCTTTGAAAATGCACACTCCAAGTAATAAGGTTAGTTTAGTTAAACCTAGTTTTAAAATTCACAGTGTTTGTCCCTGCTAACAGGGGTTGCCGGATACACCTCATACTTTCGCACTACTGCTGTGTGGGATATATTGGAGCAAAGATAATGACCGGATGCCCTTCCTGGCATCCCTTCCACATTTTTCGGCGGTGTGCCTAGCCTTTGGTCAACCACGTCCACTGTGCAATGCAGCATGTGCTGAATGGCCACATTAGCTCTCCAGAACTGGACGCCCTTGTTAGTAGCTCTTCTTTTTATTCTACCAAGGGTTAATTTACCTCAGCTTCCCTCCTCTCTCAGATTTTCTTAGAAACGTGATGGGGGTGTCGGTTTAACTGCCGACAACTCAGCCCTGTGACAGGTAGGTCACTGGTATCAGTATACCAGTATCAAGGCCCTCAAAGGAAACCTGACCTGACCTGACCTGACCTGACCCAGTCAGGTCAGGATTTACAGATTATTGACCACCCAGATTTGCTTGTTTTGCGACACCATTGTTTGACTTCAAAGACTTTATTGCAATATACAATCTTGGTTTATTTACTCCAAGATGTAAGAGAGTACACATGTGTAGGAAAAGCAATAATACTCTAGCAATTACCAAACAAGCCAGAAATCAAGAAAAATACAACACCTTGGACTCGCTAGTGTCATCTGCCGTCATTGTTGTGAACGTGGAGCCGTCCGAAGGTCACATGAGGTCCACCAAGGTTACAACATTAGGTCACCAACATATGGGTCATTACCCAAGGACTATTGTATATGCCAGTATCAGAAAATAGTGCACACAATGGTGGAAAACGTGGGCAATTATTTTTAGGGTTAACATTTTTGACCACAGACACACACCAGTGATTTACCCACGGAACATATACAGGGACACACTACCAAAGCAATTCTATGTGCCCTCTTGCTATGTTGATGTTACCGATAGGGGTGTGCTAATTGGTGGGGCACATGTGGTGGGCATTGGTATCAGCACGCTCCTCCTCATAAGCATAAGGTTAGGCACCTGAGTTTTGCGGTCTATTTGTTTGGGTCTATCAGATTTTTGTTGGTCCATCACGAATTTTCCACGATTTTGTAAAAAAAAAACCTTTTTTAAAATGCTATTTGCCATAAAACAAAAAACACAAACTGATTATACATTATTATGCAATCGTCGGCGAAAATTGATGACTCACAAAGCTTCCATAGTGCACAATATAGATTCCAAATGTTAAATAAATCCTAGTGAGAACCCAATAACATCTTAACCGGCTTCGTTGAACATGGTACCCGACCTATTTTCCATTGTGAAAGTTTCATGAGCATGGTTCGGCTTCGGTGCTTAAAACAATGCATGCTATCAAAGCCTCAACTCAACTCGCCGGTATCGTTCTTTGTTTCATAATTGTTTTATCCATGAATTAAACAAATTCGGACTTGGCCGCGGTAAGTGAAGGTATTTTCCCTTCCCGGACGTGAAATCGGTAGGTGATGCGGAGAGAGGAAACAACCAACTTCCCAAACATCAGGGGCAAGAGTGGAACACCCGTCACGCGATCACTCATTCCTGAGACGGGGCAGGGGATTCCCATCCCACTTCGAAAGTAAATTATTCTCGGGGATGGTATGCAAGCCTCAGCCCGCGGGGCAAGCGGCCATCTAAATCTGATTCAAATATTTTATTCGGGATAAGAAGGGAAAAATAACAGTGATAATCATGTGCTTCTTGTATTTTTCAGAGCCGAGAAAAACGTAAAGAATCGGATGTCAAATTAACGTTTGAGCATATTTTTTTGCAAGACTTTTTCGTGTTTACTGGTTGACTAGTAGGGCAAACATAAGGAAACGCATTTTCGAGGTTTTTTACTTTAAAAATCCGCGCTTTTCGCGCTTTCTAAATACGGGCCGCGCATTTTTCCGTTTTAAATCACGCAAAAAACTCAGTGGCTACATAAGGGTTGTGGGTTCAAAGCCCCGTGGTCGCCAATGTTTTATGCACTTGGGCAAGGCACCTTACCTCACCCCACCATCGTCTTTCCTCGTCTCCACCCTGCGTTATAATTTTTACCAGAACCGGCATATGCTGGGAATGAAAAACAGACCTCTGTGCGAGGGGAGTGGCGAACCCCCCCATAGCAACATTAATGAGGGAGTCGGCCCAAACGCCAATGACAAGAGATGGCCTCTCTCCGCCTGCGGGAGCACCATTTGCATTTGAAATCAGGGATCCCCAATTTGCAGATGTGCATCATTTATAGCTAAATCTTTTTGAGGGAGTTTAGTCCATTAAAAACTAGACACCAATTTTAACCAAATTCGCAACATTGTGAAATATTTTGGGTGTGTGTGCTACGTGGTTTATTACTTTAACTGCTGATAACTTTCTCTTGTTTCTCACTGCAGACCTTTTCTGTGTGCCCATGCAATCCATCCCCATTTACCTCAGCACTTCCTTAGCAATGTCCTTTCAACCCATAACTGGTAACCAGGCAGTTTTTTAAAAACACTGTATTCCTGCTCGCCATTCACATCATTCTATTCACCGATAAAAAGTCCCTGCAATAATACATCAGGATCGACCCACACGTCCAAACTTGATAAACTTCACCCAAAATCGTTCTAGACCAGCACTGGTAGCAATATTGCAGTTTCTGGATCACAGACACAGAAGCAAGGTCTTCCAAACTTGGTGCTGTTAATTCCAAAAATCTCGTACGGGTCTGAAGGAGATAGGGCAATGAAATCAAAAGAAGCTGAACAAGATCTATTTTACAGCAAGGCGGGAGACAATTCCACAAAAAGTGATGAAATCCACTTGACAAAATGGACTATAGTGTTGCGACTTGGCAACCGCAATTGCCCCGTAGATTTACAAGGAAGTGCAACCTATCTGGGTCACAGGTCATGGTTCCATAATAGAACTGTGGAGGATCTGCTGCCCTCAAGGTCTGAGAAACTGATGCCCAAGACAGGGGAGCACCCAACAGGTTAGAGTCACATTTTGTGCAGTAAACCTAGTAAAACCTTAAGCAGGCACAATGGGGCCTCACAATCATGAGATTGCATGTGGTGTAAGGCTGCACACATCCAACACAGGCCTTCAGCATTGACAGAGGACTAAACAAATTAGGGTCTTTGGTTGAGAGGTGGCAAATTGCCCCAAAATAGTGGTTTTCAGGGTGGACAAATTGGCAAATTTTCTTAAAAGTAGAGGTCTTTGTCGTTGTTAGTTACAATACACACCAAGTTTTAAATCCGGTTTTTTTGTCCCTGCTCACGGGGGTGGCCGATACACCTCACAACTCACAAATACGCTATGTGAAGGATTTATTGGAGCAAGAAGATAATTGACTCGGAATGCCCTCCTGACGTAATCCACTTTTTTCAGCAGTGGGCCTAGCCTTGGGCAACCCTGCCCACCATGCCCGGACGCATGTGCGGGATGGCTGCCATTAGCTCTCCGCAGACGCCCTTGGAGGTAGAATCTTCTCTTTTCATTCTACCATGGTAACCATCTACCGTCCTGCATCAGATTTCATTTAAAACTCAATGGGGGTGCGGTCTAAGCGCCGACAACTACTCGCCGCTGGGACAGGTATTACTTGTTACCAGGATACCAGGTAGAAGGCCCTCATAGGAAACCTGGCCGTGACACGTTTGGTGACACTTTTTCCCACATGTTCCCCAAATAGGGGGTCTTTGGGTGCCAGTGTAAGTTTAAAAAGATGGGGTCCTTGGATGAAACTCAAAACTATAGGGTCTTTGGGCGGTGGCGTACCGAGGCAGTCGATCCAGAGGAGGTAAAATTCCCAAGTCGTCGCGCCAGAGAGTGCAAAATTCGCAAGTCGTCCCGGTTATTTGATCCAATTAAGTCCGAACTTTACAAATGTGTGCCTAGCGTCATGACCCACAGTTTGATGATTGAAAAATACTTTAAATTGGTTGAAATTCACCGGAAAAGAGGATAAAACATAGTTTGGTCATATCGTCCCGTTTTTTTGGCCAGAGGGTGCAACTTAGCAATGGCAACATGGTTTTCAGAGTTCCCTTTCAGACATACTAGCATGATGTAAAGGTGAAGAAAAAATTTCCTCATGAATCAGCTAGAATAGCCCATCCATACAATGTTCTCACCCCCTAGTTTCCTGTGGTAAAATAAGGCTTCATAGTAAATTAAGATTAGAAATTCTTACATATGGACATGGTAAAAGCAACTTGTGGAACACAATTCTTTGTTAATTATACAGATCCCCCAGAACTCCCCAATGGGCAGGGGAAACATCAGCCCGCATCAGATCGTCTCAAAATGCCCACCAGAACTGGTCCAAGTAACAGCCAGGTTGTTGTCCCCAGTGAGGCGTTATATGAGACGACTCCATTAGAGAATTTGAGAGGTCTGTGTCCTTGGAATTGTCTTTGAACAGTTTTTTGGAGGAGTTGTCGCTAACGCCTCTGACTCTGCCAATGTTAAAGGTATAGTACCATCTGAATAAAAAACACATACCCTGAGCATCAAAACCCATTTTGAGACTTAGGCCTAAAAAAAAAATTGTTTGATTGGCGTAACCGACCGACCCTATTTTTAATGCCGACCTAAATCTTTTTATTTTTTTTCCACCATGTTTTACTGATATATGTCATGAACGCTTGAAATGCAAAAACAGGAATTTAAATGACGTCATACTTCTTCGGCACTCTAAAAGTATGACAAGACTTCAAATGACAAATAAAAAGATGTGTTACAGAAAAAGTGAAGATGTGCCATTTGTTTTTGTAATGTGTGTCCATATATTGTGTGTTCTTTGTATGTGAAACATAAAAAAAAAAAAAAAAAAAAAAAAAAAATAAATCCCGACCTACTACCCTAATTTTTTTTTCTATGTTACGCCAATCAACACGTTTCTTTTTTTAAGGCCTTACCGTTGACCCATGCTAACCAATATCCTGATCCTCCCCACACCAAGGATTTTTATCAGTAAAGATTTGCCTGGGGTTACATGCAGCCACAACAATTTTGTGGGCAGACCAGATGATAACAAGTTTTGTTTCATTGAAAAATAAACCTTGAGGCAAGGCATTTTATCTAGAAATCAAGGCAGGTATCTAGCCCAGAATTGCCGTCTCCCTAGCTTTAGCAATGGTTCAGCTTCACGGCGCTAAAACAAACAAAACATGAAGCAAATCTGGGGCTACTTCTAGCCAGGTTCCCCGTAGAGGTTAAAAGGAAAAAAGGCCAAACCTGTGAGGCTACAGCAGTGTATTCCCTAATGTCAGAAATTGAAGTATTTTCTCTTGCCCGTGACCTCACTCAGAGCAAGACAGAAATCACGATTTTGTAATTGGTTCCCGACTCCCGTATACCCAAAGTACATTGAAAGCTAATTGAGACAAATGTGTCCGAAGAACCCCTGGCTCAAGGTTCATTATGTGTGTACTCTGAGTGGGGTGAGAAGTCATGTGAGCCAGAGTAAAGGGGCATTCTTTGAAGTATCAATTGATTTTTCTCCACAAAATCAAATGCTACAATAACCAACTGGTCAGTGTTAGCACTTGACCCAAGACCCATATGCGGTGTACATAGATTTTTAGAAACAAAATTTCTGCAAAATGATAATTTGAGTTCAAAAAAAGGAAAATTATGTCCATCAAAAAATGTTCACAGGCACAAGTCATATTTGGAACATTATTTGTTTCAGGTCACTCAAATTTCTACCGGATTTTTGTATTGTATTTAGTTAAAGAGAAGTCAAAATGGGCACTATATTGGTATCAATTTGAGGGAAATGCTGGTGATTCATTTAAATTGCATTGTGGTTTAAAAAACATTAGTGGTGCATCGTTGCGAGAGAGTTGAAAACATCCCCACCCAAGTAGTCTTTTTAAAGAGTTTGGCAACATAGTTTAGCGATGATGTCACGTGGTTTTCTGCATTTTACCAGTTTTGCGCGATGGATCCGCCAGCTATGACTGACAGTCTGCTGATTCCCGTTATCAATTTTCATGTTCATTCATCACCACTCAGTTGGAGCTTCTGCGGTTGCAAATTAAAATATTACCAGAGCTTTGACAGCTAAGGTGCATAACAACGGCCCCATAATGCAGTGGGCACACAGCAACCAGTTCTGCCAGTTTCACAAGCGGCTAGGGGGCCGACTAGGAAACTTGTCAATCATGTAGTATTATATTGTGACTGAGACATATCCAAACACCAGGTTCCCGATTTGCCATAACGATCGGCGGTAATCCTTTACCAACTAATTGGTTTATGTCGCACGTCGCATCGCAGTTGCCCACAACCATTGCAATCGCAATACAAGTTACCGGGGGGGGAGGATCAAGATTTGACAAACTTCAAAATTACCAGGAGGCTGAAACTTGTCCAAAATGGATTACCGGGAGGAGGGGGGGCGCGCCTACTCCGCCCCCTCCCTGGATCCGCGTTTATGTTACCATCAGACCTAAAGTTAAAAGAAACGCGGGTCCGGACGGCAAACCTGCTTTCAGTCTAAAAATGGTATCAAATAAAGAAAAAGGCCGAAACGATTCAATTTCCATAGATAGCTACGCTTGACTAATTATCGATTTTAAGTCCCAAAGAATGGACCTTTACATTTTTAGGGAGCAGCTCTTCTTGAACTACCTATAAAATGATCTTCCAGAATTAGGAATCTGTTGGATGACCTAAAATTGGGAATGATACCGCCTTCGCCGTCAAGTCCGGCATTTATCGCCAGGGGGGCCCGGGATATTTATTTTTAATCCAAGAAATAAGTGAGTTTTGGGCCTATATAGGCCCAGTATAGGCCTATAGAAAATTGTAAAATCAGTTCAAAATTAAGATATAATCATTAAATCGGTTTAGCTGCAAGCTTAAAACTTGGCAAACGAAGCATGTTTTGCATGTGGCAAAAATCTAATCAACGTTGTCAGGAATCTGTACATATCTATTCATCGCGGATGTGCTCGGCCAAGCATTGGCATCGATTGGGACCTGGGAGTATGATGTATGATGTATCGGATAAATGTGGTCAACAAAAGAAGCCTACTGATTGACCAGGTTACCTGGCGGCCCCTAGCCGCTTGTCATGTTTCTCCTAAGTCTGATGAGTATGAGATGGCAGAACATATAGCAGATGGTATTGGATGGCAGAACAACTATTGATGCAATCGTTCCAAATGGCGGTGCCTGGGGTGAGAATGAGAAACCACCGTTACGTACTCACAATAAAACAGTGCCAAAATCCTCCACAATTCACCGAGAGCTGATTCCAAGTCCGAAAAAAGTGCTCAAAAAAGTCACTTCCTCATTTATTCATCATATGATTTTTCGATATAAATATCGTAACAGTATAAATTGTAAAACAGATATAATTAAGCCGGGCCACATCCTTTGACATTTTGACTTCTCTTTAATTAAAAACAGGTACAAAATCATGTACAGAATTACCAATAGTAGAGTAGATATGTGCAATATGTTGGGGGAATTGTGCACTTGGTGAAAAGTATGAAATTGGCACAATCTAGGGGGCTGTATAAGAAAGACTTTTAGCTATAGGGGAAGCGCCAGAAAGATTTGTCCTTTATAAAATGGCGGCCTTTTTCAAAATGGCTGCCATTACTTGCTAGATTTGGGATTGAGTTAATAAATACATTAAATAAAAATACATTGCTTTTAGGCATTCAAGCATGGCATTTGATGCACATGGAGGTTTTATAAAGGACTTTCGATTGCATCCAAATGGCCATTGACAGGTTTATCCCCTGGCAGTCATACGGCCATTTTCCCAAATGGCCGCATTAACAGCTATTTATTATTTGCATGAACATTACCTAACGTCTTTTTTCATACCATCAATAAAGTGAAAACAAGTTGTTTGAGCATTTCAAATGGGTTGGTATGACAACAGTGGTGGCCATTCAAGGATGGCCGCCATTATTAATTACTCTTTTAGGAGTGTGCCATAAGATAGTGTTAAAAAAAGACACTATAGGTTATTCTGATATAAACAGTGGTTTTCAACTTTACAACATAGCTACACTGATGGATGCATCGGTTTACCGCACAAGGGTAGAGATATGTTCATCATCATACGTTTAAATGAAGGGATTTTGTAATACCACAATAAAACTCAACAACGCAAACCATACCAAGTGGTTGCCAAGACCTTCATTAAAATGCAGTTTTTTGTCAAACTGAAGTGGCAATGTTGATCCAACTACAAGTCAGAATATGGCATTTAGCAGAAAGTTTACTAGTCCAGTGGGTGTACAAAAATAAAATAAAGAGAAGGCTTTGTGGTCTTGATGTATACTCATGCGCTCTTCCTCAATTAAAGTCTGGACATCCAGAGATTTCGAAATATTATTTTTTTTGAGTAAAATAATTGAAAAATAGTAACTAGAAACTATAGATAGTAACCCTAACTGCAACAATCCGAACTTGAGGATGAAGTCGGATTTTTCGTTTGATGCAGTAAACATTTAGGGTAGTAGTATTACCTCCCATAGGATATGTGGATAACAAAAAATTCCGGATCGGAATTTTATAAACAAAGTTGGTGGGTGATTTTTCTCTATGAAGGGATCGATTAAGTTAGCAATTTCACACAGTGATTAGTATCTGGACAGGCATTGTACATACAAAAAAAACACGGATTTTGGAAATTGAGGGGCGCCCTCATCCAGGAAAATCTCTGAGTCGGCATTTAAGGCAGCCACACACCTGAACAGTCAAGAGAGCCACTAGCAAGCGGTTATTGTGGGCTCAATGATGATTGCATCTCCGGAGCTTACATGTCCAAGTGAATGAGGATGGACTCGAAAGGAAAAGAGTAGTGGAAATATTCTGGACAACCCTTCCAGAAGTTAAAAAGTATGCCAAAATTCCAAGTTGCGGTTGCAAGGAGGGCGCAGTTGACGGAAAAATGCTTGAAGCAGCTTCAGTGCAGCCTGAATGCAGATTGAATCATTTGCAACATCAAAAGATCGGCTGATTATAGATGTGCACTTCTGTGTTTCCTTTAGATGCTGACTCAATCTCTTGTTAATGAATATAACAACACTTTATCTAAGACCTTGATGAACATGCCCCACTCGTCAGTCAAACTCAAGTTCTCCATACTATGCTCATTGGTATTAGAGGCCTTTGAAGATGAGGAGAAGGAAACACACTCGGCTGGAGCGCGACTTTCACGATTGGGTCACAGTATGCAAGGAAGCTCACAAGGATCCAGTGTTGAATACAACTCTCTTCTTGCTTAAAGCCAAAGACGGAGTATCATAGCACCCAGATTACTACATGTAACCAACGTGAACTTTTCCATGTAGTCAGCAATTTAACTTATAGAGTGAAACATACACTACGTACCCTTGAATGTCCAAAAGACCTTGCTAACAGTTTTGCAGAATTTTCCACAACAAGATCAGAGCTGGTAACCGGCTAATGATCACTACTACTGCCAAGTCTCTTAAAACTATGTCTAGCTGATCTGTTACCAGTTAACAACTTTTCCCGCTGGACTCGAGTATTTCTCAGCTTCAGATGCATTGCCTTTCATCTGTGATCCCGTGCTGAAAAAATCCAGCTCGGACACCATCCTCTCAAATTATCCCCCTATATCCATTTCTTGAAGGTGATTGAAGAGATTAGTAAATCAGTTGTAGATTATTCCAGCGATAATGATCTCCCTGTTCCGATGCAATCAGCATACCAAAACCAGTCAATTTCATAGGCGGAGACCGCATGTTACAGCGCAGAATTGACACTGTGAGTTTGACAACAAAAGAGGCTTGTTAGTGTTATTGGACTTCAGTGCCACTTGACAATATTGACCATAAACAGCTCCTAACCCGTCCCTGGTGATATGAAATAACTGGAACAGCATAAATTGTTCTTTTACTACTAGATGGATGAATCATATAGATCGATCAATTTTGCTTCATCAGATCTTGTGGTGGTAGATTGGGGAGTTCCACGGGTTGTTAGTGGGATTTATTGACTTCATCTTGTTCTCTGCCCACTACGGGATATCATTACTGCCCATGGTGTTCAATATGTCGTTTACACCGCTAACAGCTCTTCTGCATTCCACCATTGGGGTGTGATGCAGTCATAAATAAGATTGAATCATGCATTGAAGTCAATCAGATCCTGATGTAAATCCAACAAGCGAATTATACAGGACGACAGAGATGTTGTGGCTTTCGTTCTCATTCTTACAGATCGACTAAGTAAACTCTAAGCCATCCATCATCGGCAATTTAGTTTTTCATCCGCAGCTGAAGCACGGACCTTGGTGCCATCGTGACTCATCACTAAGCAAGAACAATCATGTTTAACAACTATCCAGTCAGCACTGGATATAAAGAAATTTGGTAATTTTGAAAGTGCCTTATGAAATATGCACAGTGGATCGGTCCAGGACTTGTAATCAAGGGTGGATCCTGCAACCTCCTGCCCGATGGTCTCCAGAAAGAGAAGTGACCAAGTTCAGTGAGGTTCAAAATGCAGTGCTCGTTTGTCCTAAAAATCCGTGTAAAGAACACTAAACATATCTACCAACTGCATTGGTTCCAAGTAAACCAGGGCTCATTAATACGGATATGTGAACTTGTTTTTCTTTGTCTTTTTATTCCTTGATTTCCTCCACTCTGGCTTGTCTAGGATGTTGATTTTCACAAGATTAGGCAGGGTTGAGGCATCGCATCAGGAAAGATACAAGATTTCCCCAATGTCACTGTGGGGTTCATACACAAGATCCTCACAGGTGATGATTCAGATGTATCCCCATATGTCTTAGTATGAAGACAGATGGGTGGTTCTCTCTATCTATGGTCACAGTCTATGTTATGAAATGTCTACTTAAATAAATATTCTCTTAAGTTATTCTACTAGTTGGTAATTGATGTATCTCATCGTTGTTTTCACATAGAACTTTATAACGTGAATATGTATTTGTCGGTTGATAAATTGATAATGATCATATTGCATCCCTTGATGATGTTTGTCAATCTTAAAATGAGTTCCACATGAAACCGCCACTGATGACTTCAAACCATGGTTCCGCCATGATTAATTACACCAAAAAGTGTTGCATGCACCTGAAGTTTATTTTGGTAACTCCCTTATTGAAGAATATAATGACTCTTTGGGTACGGTACAGAATTTAGTGTATAATATCACATCATTTGGTGCGTTACACAACCAATAGTCAATTGTGTTGGCGATTAGACAATATATTTCCCCCAGTAAGAGACAACCTAATTGCAATACTTAATCATAAAAATAGATAAGATCGTGTAACCCTAACAAGGGACTCAGTGCATAGGATGTGGTAAAACACTGGTAAGAGAATATGCCTGTCATTGTTGTCATGTGTGGCAGCCCTTTCAGGGTTTATACCTGTACTTGTGTAATAAGTGTATGCTCGTATCATTAGACCATACATAAAAGCCTCCTCCCATTGGGAAAATGTTCACAAGCTTCGTTATTACAACAAAATAACAAAAGGCCACTCCTTAACTCGTTTTGAGTTATTTCAGTCTGCAAAGCAAAGATTAAACAAGCAATGGTGACTATTTTAAAATGTCTGCCATTAGTAACATAAACAAATTGGTATTGTTGCATATTTCAGTGTTTTATTTTTGCATTGCTGCGTGATAAAAATATGCTTCGGTAGAAAAAATGCCATATTTCAGTCGAAAATTGGTCAAATAGGGAATTGGCAGCCATTTTGGAAAAAGAACGCCATTTTGGGAAAGTGGCCACCATTCTGTTAAAGGAATAGTTACCGAAAATAAATTGTATTTAGGCATGGCTCTGGCTTACAAATTATGTTTTGGTAGACCAAAAAACAAACAACAAAAACACATGTAGTCATCAAAGAGTTAAAATACCAGAAATGGCAGCCATTTTGGAAAAATGGTCGCCGTTTTTGTTACACGCAAAAATCTGCGGCCCCTATAGCCAAACTCCTTCTTAAGAACATGCCCAAACTGTGCTGTGCCAAATTTCATTGCTTTTATCACCCAAGTGCACAATAATGCAAATATTCTACCTCTACATACAAACAAATGTATGGAAAAAGTGTTTTCTAGTACAGGCCAAAAAGCACTAGACCTGGCTAGTTATATAATGGTTTGTGTGGTAAACCACCCACAGAGGAGATGGCAAGGCAAGGAAATGTCAGGGGAGTGGGACATGCCACACCCTAACAGCAACAAGGAACAACATCTTCGGCGTAACCCCAAAAGTGCTAGTCATATCAAAGACTTAACAGTAGCAGGACGCTCTTACGCCAGAGTGAATTGTCACACACAGACCTGACTAAAGGCTAGGCCTGGTCAAAAATATTTAAATCTAAATGGACCGTATTTGAAATGCACTGTTTTTGCACCGAGGTTAAGTCACAAACCTCTACAGATTTGGACGTAGTAATTTTTTCTTAAATTATCCATGATATTACTAAGATCTTGAACGAAGGTTTAAGAGCCGATTTTGTAATGTCAGAGACAGAGACTGCCAAAGTAAATGCCACGTTAGCAGTTCCCTAAATTACCGTTTTGAAATCCCCCAATGCCCTACCCCCTCCCATCCCCCCCCCCCCACTCCCCGGGAAATGTTGGGTCCCAAAAACATTTTGTTCTGATTTTAAAATAGAGAATTTTGTTTTGACATAGGGAGGTGTGAGCGTTATTAATGAATGTGGAGATGCAACCTTTCTCATCAACACAATCAGAACGGTGTTTACTTCATCAACAAGCTCTGAATGCGAGCTTAAGGTTAATGAAGGCATGGTAGGCATACACATGCACATCGCACACGCACATGCATGCACACACACACGCTACATGCACCACAGCTGAGGCAGACTTGCACAGCTAAGGCTAAGTACGTTAAAGATTATCAACCTCCTCGTGCGTGAACCACGGTAAACTGATCTTTTCAGGCGAATGTTAATCAACTGAGGCTAAGTTAACATATGTTGCTTTTTAATTCACTGCTTTTTAATTCATGTTGTCTTTTTGATTCAGCTGTATTTTAATCATGCCCCGGCAGAGGACAACTATTTCTGAGGCCAGTCTGGCACACATTGCTCGTATTAGGGAAGGCATCACCAGATGTCAAGTCAGATGGCATATCAGTGCTCCACTAAACGTGAACCACTCTACGGTATCAATTAGGCAAAGATACACATAAGCGGAAACACCTCACTCATACGCATTAAAGTCACGGACATTCTCCAGAGAGACCACGCTACTGACCACTTCCATTCTGGGAACATCTGCGGCTAACCCTAGCTGGCACACAACGAGAGTGCATACCCAGGGGAGATGACACCTGCTAGTAAACTCAGCCCAATGGAAACAACTTGCAACCTACACTGCAGACTCCACCCTGGAATGGGAAGTCCAAATTGCAGGGTTTCATGTCACCAATGTCTACAAGCCACCCCCTTAACAATCGGCTCCAAGCAGACTCCCTACCAATTTATGTGCACCTGCATTTACCGCTGGCGACTTTAATAAGCCATAGCATTACCTGGGGCTAAACAGGAAAACACCAAACCCTGATAGAGCTACTCTGAGGACTGGGCCTCAAAATCTGGTGTACAACTTTTCCTGCACGACCCCAAGCAACCAGACACTTCAACTCTGGTAGGTGGGAATGTCTACAAAACCCTGACTTGCTTTTGTAACATGGACACCATCTCATTCACATACTGTTCTTCGACTCCGCTTTCGAAGTCTCAACCACAGACCATCAACGATTCGCTCAGGGAGCCGGCTAACCGTTGTTACCAACAAAGCCAGTGAAAAGGTGTGGATGAACTTCCCAAGGCAGACTGGGACCAGGTCAAGAAAGAACATGTGGATTCAGAAAGTGCCAAACCTCACGTCACCAACATCCTCCAACCTGGACAATTCTGACACAGCACTGTTTGTCAAATTTTATCAACTTTTAAGACCATCCCACGTGGCGGGGCCGCATGTCACAGTTAGTTATATCCCATCCGGGATGGAGGAATGTGATACTCGTTACAATGATTTCATGAATTCTGAACCCGGGGAAGAAGCTTCCTCTAAGGCTTCAGATCTGACACAAATGCGTGGACAGGAAAAGCAGTGAGCGCTTGGGAGGAGACGGTTCCCAAGGAATCGACTTCCCCACTCCAGCAGGAAGGCTTGGAAAGACGTATAAACCGCCTCACCGGCATAATTTCCAAAACCATCGAAATGTCCAGTGACTGCCAACTCAATCGCTGCGCACCCTCCTGCCAAATGGTCGTTTCAAGAACGTTGATAAGGACTCCACTCGCTCTGTCAAAAAAAAAGAGATCACCCAACTTCGTCGAGCCCCCTGGCGTGACGGGTCACTTTCAACACCCCTTCTCACTAGGTGAGCTTACCTCTGCATCAGCCCAACTAAAGAGTGGAAAAGGCCCGGGCCCCTGCTGATAAACATTCCAGCAGAGTTCTGATGCAATGCGGCCCACGGATGTCGAGATTGGCTCCAGGAATTCTACACATGTTGCCTATGGTAAGCTTACCAACCAGTCCTTACCAAGATCTGGAGGAGAGCTACTCTAATCGCACTCACTAACCAAACAAGGCTGTCGACAACCCTAAGATTTACCGCCCAATATCACTACCTTGTGTCTCCTTCAAACTCCTTGAGAGATGATCCTGGCTCGGCTGGAGCCCGTCGGCGAACCCCATCTGCCTGACTGAACAAGCAGGATTTGCCGCGTGGCAGGAAGCACTTGTCCAACCAGAGTGTAAAAACTCACAAATTATTGAGGAAGCTTTGAAAAGCGAAGTAAGGCAGGAGTCATCCTTGGTGACCTTACTGCCAGATACGACACATTGTGGCACAAGGGCTTGACACTCAAGTTCTCAGGACATCCGGATCTTCACCTTGTACAATTCATATGTAACATGTTTTTCAAAACCGGCAGCTTTATTCTCAAGACCAGTGATGGAAAGAGAGTAGTCGCCCTGTAGTCTTTTTCTGAGTTAGGAATGGAGTACCACAAGGAACTGGCTCCCATGCTGTTCAACTGTATATCAGCGATTATACCCAAAAAAACATTAGACAATATGGATACGCCGACGGATCTTGCCCTCCTCACTCGGACAGCAATGGACAGAAGTAGAAAGCCCACTTACTACAGACGATGGCCCTACTTGCAGCATATCTAAGACCTGGAGACTGAAGCTGAGCGGAGCCAAGACCAACCGCCTACTGCATTTCACCTTAACACCAAAGAGGGCCTCATCGTCAGCTTCCAAATCAACCTCCAAGGCGCCTTGCATACTAATCCTACACCACCTACTGGGAGTAAGCGTGACTGGCAGCTTCATACCGGCAGGCAGCACCTCGAGTCAATATGCGCCAAGGTATATTCAGGAATAACCTCCTGTTGCCGACTTGCTGGATCTTCATGGGGGGCCAGCCCCAACGACCCTACGCACCACTGGTTTGGCTCTGAGTATACAGCACTGTGAAAAAAAAAAACAATATGCCGCCCCAGCATGGTGGTGCAACAGCTCTCACACAAAAGAAGCTGGACACTGTACTCAACGAGACCTGAGAAACCATCACGGGCTGCCTCCGTCCTACTCCATCTGAATTCTACAAGTGCTTTTAAGCATTGCACCTGCAGAACTCGGGAGAGAAACACACATGGCACAAACTAGTGAATAAGGCCTACTGGACAACAAGCAACCTGCATGCATAACACCGTCAAAAGATCACACCAACTCGGTAGACAGAGGGACTGCGCTCTCGCCGGACCTTTCTGCCGAACGCGCTAAACTCTCCAGTTCCCCATTCAAGGTTAAACACCACTAACATGGCTGCCGTAAGGATCAAAAATCTTGGGTGGACTACTTTTTGCATGGCATATTGAGAAAAATTGGTTTAAATGTCTGAAAAATGCACTAGTTATATTAAGAAGGGAAAGTGATGAAATTCATGATTGACATGGTATATAGGACTGGTATGTTTTCTCAACCTAAGCGGCATTTGGACAGTGGATTTTGAGGAAAATTACTCCGCGGGTCATCAATTTCACATCGATTGGCCAAATTACTAGCTTTGGCGACTATAGAGAATCTTGGGTTGCCGGGCTCTCTGACATCGGGCAAGTTGGTGATTCGTCAAACACAAATAAAAATTTCTCTGGTCCATCATATGTTCAAAATTTGGTTATTGGGATTTCAAGCTGTACTTTGGGGGGGTGGTGATGTGGTGGTTGTTGTTTTTCCTCTGTGTGAGAGTGTAAAATGTGAAAGAAACATGCTCCAAAGTTGCCATTATCCCATAGACTACTGTGTATAAGTGAGTTAGTGGTGTTACCTTATAGAGACAGCCAGTGAGTGATAGTGTGATCGTATGTCGGTCTAATTTTTTTCTGAAAGTTTGACTTTCAACATAAGACTTTTAATTTGAATCAATATGTTGTAAGTAAACTGTGCACTGAAAAAATTTGATTTTTTTTTCCATTAGCGGTACATGCATGTGCATTGGTGGACATTACATTACGGTATAGTTACGGTAGGTAAGCTCAGATAGTATGATTTTGCCTGACATTGGATGTGCCCCCACTCAAGTGATTGAATTCGGCAGCCTCAACGGGTTTACTGCATGTGTGGACCGTGGTGGCAGAATTACTAAATTCATCCCGAGCAACAGCATAGGAATGCCACAGTGTAGTGTTAGAGTTATTTTTACTGATAAGTGGAGCTAGAATGGAGTAGGGGGGGGGCCTACCCTCAGACTAGCAAGATATCTGTAATGACCAAAATACGAATGAGAAAACTAGTACAAGATTAGCCTTGTTTTTGCTTTTTTGTCCAGACCATGGCATGGGGGGGGGCCACATAAACATGTGGAGGTAATGCCACATATAAGGCTGTTAGGAAAACCCGGCCTTTTAAGCATTTCATCGTTCACCCAAAAATTAATATGTTTGACAATTTTGCCACTCTTTCACCCAAAAAGGACCGTATTTTTGGGAATATTTTCACACCAACACAAGACACCTCCTTTTTAGAAAAATTTGACCACAAAATCGCAACAAGGATCCCTTGATTTGAAACTTTGTTAGCAAAGTTGTGCCCCAAATAACCTCTATTTATGGGCTTTTTGGCTATCTCTCACCCAAAGACCCCATATTCTTGCATGTTTACAGGTCACCGAATGCCCCTTGGGTTTGAAGTATAGTGTAGTAGTAAAACCAAGTTTTAAATCCGGGTTTTGTCCCCGCAACGGGGGTGGCCGGAATTAACCTCACATTCGTAGCAATCGCCCCTACTCCCTCCCTCCACTTCGGGCCCGGATTCAACGAATCCCATGCCTAACCCTAACCCTCCTACTCTCCTCCTACACTTGCTTCCTCCATGGTCTCTTTGGTCGGCCCCTCGTCCTCAAACTACCCACCTCAAACTCCAAACGCCCTTTTTAAAACATGCTCCTCATCCTTCCCAGCACGTGCCCATACCATTTTACACCATTCGCCTTCGCAATCGGTCAGCGCCTCTTCCCGCACCCAAACATCTCATCATCAAGTCCTTGGTCTATTCCTATCCATCAATTTCACACCACACATTGCTCTCACCATTGCCTTCTCTTGCCCTTCTCAAAAATCACCATCTCATTTTCACTCAGGCACCATGTCTCACTTCCCCCCACAGCATCAATGATCTCACACAATTCTTGTACACCATCCCTTTCATCTTCAAAGGGATAATCTTCTCCCAAGTAAAACTCTCCCACATTCTTAAAATCACCCACCCATACCTCACTTTGGCTGTCACAGCCGCCTCACATCCACCACCCGCACTATCCTGTCACCTAAGGTTATGTTGAACTCCGTCACTGTGTCCCCTCGTCACCAACTTTTCCCCTCCTTCCCCACTCCCTCAACTCCCTTCTTGCAGCTTCCACACACAAAGTCTCTTGCCAAACTTGGGGTTCACTCCTTCATCTTTGTTGCTCTCCCATCCATTTCATGTGAGTCCTCCCCACCCCACGGGTTTAAGTTTTATTGACACTCGCTGTAGCTGAACAGCTCCTGGTTACACTGCTGGCGCAAAGGCCATGTTTTATGGAACAAAAAGTACATTGACCACCCGGATATTGATCAAGATTAACTTGTGCATGCATATTCAGATTTCTGTCATGAGGGCTCCCGTCATCAGGATATCCTATTGAGTCTATGTAGTTTAAGGGGCGGTTCGACGTCTTTGGGAACCCCCCTGATTTACCCGGAGGAGGAACAGTAGTATCGAATTTTGATATCAGATGAAAAAAAGGCCGTATTTTTCTCATTGTCGTCCTGAATTGAGCCCTCGAATCAATTTCATTCCAAGATATAAACAAAAAAAAAAACGCCGTTTTAGTGGTTAATCATTTTTATAGCACAGTATGAATAGGGCTTTTGCAACATGAATTATTGCGTCTACCATCCAAACAGCAACAAGTTTGTTTCCCACGGTACTTGAGGGGTGTATGTGCAAGTGCCAGACTCTCATATCAAGTAGGAACACAATACACTAAATCGGAACAACCACCTCCCTTTAAATGACAAAAGGACAGAAACTGTTTTCCTGAAAGATTTATCCATATGTTATATATTTAATGCATATTTCTACTGCAGTACAAAAAAACCATGTTTTATTCCTTCGATATTTCAAAAGATATCAGTGGATACGCCGTTGACCTTCTACAACAACAAACATGAATTGGAGGGTCTGAAGCAAGTAGCCAACCTGTCCTCATAATGGGTTCAAAGGTAATTTTGAATGAAAAGGTGATTGCAAAGATGCAAAGCTGTTCCATGTCTAGATTCATGACAGTTTAATAGTTCAGAGTCCATTGTGTCTATATAGGTTATACACCACTAACCTGGCGCCGTAAGGATCAACAATTGGGTGGACTACTTGCTGATGGCATCTGGAAAAAGTGCTGTTTAAAATGTCTGAAAATGCACTAGTAGTTAATATTAAGAAGTGGATGACAATTTATGATTGACATGATAGACTGGTATGTTTTCCAAACTAAGCGGCATTGGGACAGGTTGATTTTTGAGGGGAGGGAAATTACTCCGCCCGGTCATCAATTTCACATCGATTGCAAATTATAGCTTTGGCGACTATAGAGATCTTGGGTTGCCGGGCTCTGACATCGGGCAAGTTTGGTGATTCGTAACTAAAATTCTCGGTCATCATTATGTTCAAAATTTGGGATTTGGTGATTCAGATTGTACTGGGGGTGGATGTTGTTGTTTTTCCTTGTGGAGTTTTAATTTAAATGTGAAAGAAAAGACAGAACCATGCTCAAAGTTGCCGTTTTTCCCATAACTACTGTGTATTAAGATGATTAGGGTGTTTGTAACCGGAAACATCTTACAGACATGGAATACGGCCTGGCTCGATGACTCCAGGACCAGACCAATTCTCTATTACACCTAAGACAGAAACTACCACCACCTGGCAGCAATCTCCACGCAAGGAAGGGTTCACCTTAAACCGGATTCGCACAGGAGGGGGGGGGGGTCGGTCACTTCAACAGCAATATGCAACCGATGGGGGCTGCGGCCATCGCCCACCTGCCAATGTGGTTCTCCATATTCCATCACAGACTGCGGATCACATTACAATGAGTGCCATACCTTTCGTCCACGGTTGGATATAGATTTCCTCTAAACCCAACCAACCAAACAGTGAGTTGGCTCCAACGCCTTCAACACGTTTAGCTGCTGCCCTCATACGGCAAGACAAGAAAGAAAAGAGAAGAAGAACTGTTAAAAAATGCTAAAAAATCTCAACTTTTTGGTAAATCTGGGAGGAGGCAGTGGATTACAAATACCCTTTGATAAATTATAGCCAGTCATATTCATACAATTTACCAACAACTATTTACATGGAGTTCCCCATTACTGACAGAATATGGTACTAAATAGTAGACCACTTTGAATGTATATGGTACAAGTTGTAATATACAAATACTACATGTAATGGTTAGAAGAAGGGGAAATAGGGCACACAGCACACTATGGCCTTATCTATGGCTGTGGGCCTATCAGGGTGAGGGGTGATAGGAGCCTGTAGTCAGTACCAAGGAAAATAGTGGCGAGGTATTTTCCTGATGTCGTAAAAGTCCCTAACTGGGCCCCCGGGCGGGTTCGGGGTTAAGAATTGGCCCGATGTGATTCCCTGTCATAGGTTTCCCCCCCCCCCCCCCCCCCCCCCCCCGTATAGAGGCGACTAAAAGGGGCAACCGTCGTTATTTGACCAGACGGGTTGTATTTAATTTTAGGATTATATTATAATGTGTGAATGGATCTACTGTGTAATTGTATTATTAAATGTTTCTGTTTGTATTACCGTTTCATACATGTAGCTTTAAATCATTTAACATGAAAAACAAAAATTCTCACTTACATTTGTACATATGTAAGACCACCTATTTATTTTTGTTGTAATAGTACCTAGTAGCATGTATTAGGTTTGTAGCTGGATAATTGTTGATGTAATTTAAATCTATCAGTTTTTGGGCATATGCCCAAGTGTATTGGAGCATTTATAAAATAGTACATGTTGAGACAATCTATTGGTCTGTAAAGGGGATCTCATGTTTGGCATTTCTGATGTGATTGTCGATATGTATTTGAAGTTGAAGTTTTTGCTTGGTCATGGATAGTGATACCTTGTCATCGGTCCCCCCCTATGCGTTTAATAGTTATAAATTTATCAGTATCTCTTATGGAACTTTTTTTTTATATGATTGCATGTTTTCCAGTTGTAACTTGCAATTAGTGGTTTATCTTGTTTTATACATGGATAGGTGATGCTCTGGTTCATCACTGTAGGATGTGTATCCTTTTGTAATTGCTAATTTTCTTTGATTGAACAAGGGGTTGGGGATGAAGTTTTAATCATTGCGTTGTTTTTATATTAATTTTTAAATGACAATGTAATGACACGATATAACACAATTGTGTTGAGTTTGTCCCGTTAAATTTTAATACTCACTCACCCAATGATGAATAACAACTTTTCTTCGTGATTTCTGTTCGAACGCTTAATATATTTTTGAAATAATAATAAAAAACGGACCTGCTAGTTAATTGAACAGACGTAAGTGGTGTTACCTGATAGAGACAGCCACGTGATCATAAGTCGGTCTTCATTTTTTCTGAAGTTTTTGACCTTTCAACCTCAGACTTTTAATTGAATCATATGTAAGTCACTGTTTTGCACTGAAACAAATTGATTTTTTTCATTTAGCTGTACATGCATGTTGCATTATGACGTACATTACGGTTAGGTAGCTCAGATCGTATGATTTGCATGACATTTGGTAGTGCCCACCCACTCATGATGATTCGGCAGCTCAACGTTTAACTGCATGTGTTGACCGTGGTGGCAGAATACTAAATCTCATCCCGAGCACATCATAGGAATGCCCCAGTGTATTGTTAGTTATTAACTGATAAGTGGAGCTAGAATGGCGTAGGCCCACCCTTCAGACTAGCAAATGCTATCTGTCATGACCAAAATACGAATGAAAAACTGTAAAAGAATTAGCTTGTTTTGCTTGTCCCGACCATGGATGGGGGGGGGGCACTCAACATTTGTGGAGAGTAATTCACATATATCTGTTAGGGAACCCGGCCTGTTTTAAGCATCATTGTCACCCCAAATGTCCTATTTTTTTGACACTTTTTTCCACTTTCCATCCCAAAGCCGTTATTTGGGAATCTTTTCACACAAAGACACTCCTTTTTTAGAAAATTTGACCAAAATCTCACCAAGGACCCCTTAATTGTGACTTTTAGCAAATTTGTGCCCCAAATAACCTCTATTTATGGCAGTTTTGCTATCTCACCCAAAAGACCCCATATTTTGCATGTTTTACAGTCACTGATGGTAGCCCTTGGGTTGGAGTGTGCCATCCATTTCATGTGAGTCCTCTCCCCCCCCCCCCCCCACGGGTTTAAATTGCTGATCCTGCTAGCTGAAACATACTGGTTACCACTGCCTGGCTGCAAATGCCATGTTTTCTAGTAAAAAAGTACATTGACCCCCGTATCTTGAGCAGCTTAAGACTTTGTGGCAAATGCCTATTCAGATTTCTTGTCAATGAGGGCTCCCTTCATCAGGATATCCTATGGAGTCTAGGTAGGTTAAAGGGGCGTGTTCCTATCGTCTTTTTGGGACCCCTCCGAGTTCCCGGAATATATCGTTTTTGATATCAATGAAAGGCCATATTTTTCTCATTGTCGTCCTGAAATTTGAGCCCTCGAGTCCCAATTTCATTCCAAGATATAAACAAAAAACGCCTTTTAGTGTTAATCACTTTTTAATAGCACAGTATTTCATAGGGCTTTGCAACATGCTTATTGCGTCTATCATCAATACGCAGTTTGTTCCCACGGTACTTGATGGGGTGTATGTGCAAGTGCCTGACTCTCATATATCAAGTAAGAGAACACAATACACATAAATCGGAACAACCACCTTAAATGACAAAAGGACAGATAGAACTGTTTTCCTGAAAGATTTATATCCATATTTTATTTATATTTAATGCCATCAATTTCTAAACTGGCCAGTACCCAAAACCATTGTTTTATTCCCTTCGACCGACATTTTTTCCACAGATATCAGTGGATAGCCATACCTTTCTACACACAACATGAATTTTGAGGGTCCTTAAGCAAGTCACCACCTGTCAACACAATGGAGTTCTAAAGGGTAATTTTTGAATGAAATGTGAGGCAAAGATGTCAATGTCTAGATTCATGGCATTTTTAACTAGTTTCAGATCCCTTTTGTAATTTAGGTTATAACAACCACTACGGCTGCCGTAAGGATAAAAATCTTGGTGGACTACTTTCTTGCAGGCATCTGGAAAAAGTGCTTAAAATGTCTGAAAATGCACTAGTTTATTTAAGAAAGTGATGACATTTCATGATTGACATGTAGACTGGTATGTTTCCTCAAACTAGGTGGCATTTTGACAGTGATTTTGAGAAAATTTACTCCGCGGTCCTCAATTTCACATCGATTTGCAAATTACTTAGTTTGGCGACTATAGAGAATCTTGGGTTGCCGGCCTGACTCGGGCGAGTTTGGTGATTCGTGACTAAAAATTTCTCTGGTCCTCATATGGTTCAAAATTTGGTTATTTGGTGATTTCAGCTTGTACTTTTGGGGTGATATTGTTGATTTCTTCCTCTGGTGGAGAGTTTTAAATTTGAAAGAACATCTCAAAGTTGCCTTTTTTCCATAGAGACTTTGTGTATAAGTGAGTTAGTGGTGTGTAACCTCAACATCTTACAACATGGAAATCTTCCTGGCTCGATACTACTCAAGACCAGACCATTCCTCTATACACCTAAGAAGACAGAACTACCACCTGGCGCAATCTCCCACGCAAAGGAATGGGTCACCGTAAACCGGATTCGCACAGGGCGTCATTTCAAACAGCAATATGCAACCGATGCCGGGCTGCTGCCATCGCCAGCCGGCCATGTGGTTCTCCATCACAGACTTCGGATGACAATCTCATTGAGTGCCCTACCTTCGTCCACCGTGGAAAGAGAAATTTCTCTAACCCCCACCAACCAACAGTGAGTTGGGCTCCAACGCTTACACAATATTTAGCTGCTGCCTCATACGCAAGAAGAAGAACTGGTTAAAAAATGCTAAAAAATCTCAACTTTTTGGTAAATCTGGGATGAGCAGTGGATTACAAAGACCCCTTTGATAATTATAGCCCGTCATATTCTTACAATTTTACCAACAACTATTGATGGAGTTCCCATTACTGCAAGAATTATTGTACTAAATAGAGCCAATTTGTAATGTATTCATAGGATACGAGTTGAATATACAAATTAACATGGTTAGAAGGGGAAATAGGGCACACAGCACACTATGGCTTTATCTAGGATTGTGGGCCTATCAGGGCGAGGGGTGGGGTGATAGGCATGGTAGTCATACCAAGGGAAAATAGTGTGCCGCTATTTTCTCGCTGAATACAATGTAGGTTGTATTTGTTTTATTACAACCTCACTGTGGCTCAGGTGACGAGATTGTAAGGAACAGTTCGCGAACTATTTCCATAGGGAAATAGCACTTGTAATCTGAATCGGCCAATGAAATAAGCATGATTATGTTCATTGAATATTAATGGATGTTATAATATTTTGTCTCTCCAGAAGGATGAAAACCAGCCTGATAGTGAAGGGTGTCTGCAGTCAGTTCAAGAGCCTTATTTCTCTCTTGGGGAGTCTACAACCAGTATGATCTCTTCACCAACTAATTATGGACTAATCTCAGCAGGAAAATAGCATGATTATGTTCATGAATATTAATGGCGATGTTATAATATCTTTGTCTCTCCAGAAGGATGACAAACCATCCTGATTAGTGAAGGGTTGTCTGCAGGTCACGTTCAAGATGCCTACATCTCTTGGGGAGTTACAACCAGTAGATCTCTTCACAACTAATAGACTAATGCACAGCCAATGAAATGCATGATTATGTTCATGAATTATTAATGAGATATTATAATATCTTTCTTGTCTCTCCAGAGATGACAACCATACTGATAGTGAAGTATGTCGGCAGGCAGTTCAGAGCTAACATCTCTTAGGGTGTTACAACCAGTAGATCTCTTCACCACTTAAATGACTAATGCATTAGAAATTTTACTGCCCTCATTGGCTACCAGTACCATTGCACCACATGAAATTAATCAGGTAGGTTAACAGATGAGGATGGATGCCTGCAGCATGGTCAAGGAAGTTAAACCATCCTCCACGGGGAGGTAACTTAGCATACCTGGACCATTACGTGGAGAGGCCGAAATATTGGTCTCATATTCGG